>JAEDXY010000056.1:0-125000 GCA_019395295.1 Osmanthus fragrans
TCAAAAAGAAAAAATTATTTAGATTGGTTTGGTTTGAAAAAATTGAGTTAATTGTTTCAACGCTCATTGAACTTTTCAATGCGTCACGTTTCACACACCGAACTTTAAGGCCCTGTTTTATTGCACAAATTTGCCATGGAACTATGAAATTTTTTTCTATCTTTTTACTATTCACTTGTTTGATTGCACAAATTTTCTAGGGCAAATTTTTCAAGATACAAGTTGTTGATGCACAAAAGTTGGAAAATATTTTTCCACCAAAGGCAGAAAAATATTTTCCAATTTTTCGACCGATATTTTTTTTTTTAGCAATTGGAACACATTCCAAAGTCAATGGTAAAAAATTTTATCAATTTAATTGACAATTTGAGTAAAAAAAAAAGTCAAACGAAAAATTTGTCAGGTGAAAAATTATATCAATCAAACACATTTACCTCTCAAACAAATTTCAAGCAAATCACTTCCCTGCCAAACATTTTATTTATCATCCATTTTCCATCTTTCTATCAAACAGACCCTAAATTGCACCACATCATTCACTAAACTTTGGAAGAACTGCACTACATGACTCATCGACTTGATTCCTTCCACACCGTTTGCCTATATGGAGGACGGCGTTGCTATTTGACAGTTAAATTACTCCAATTAAATGATGAATCTGCCATGTCATTAATCCCTAAACATGTCTCACCCACTTTTACACTAAAATCGTTTTCTCAACCTTCAATTTCGATCGTTTTTGGAGAGCCTAGGGTTCTAACAAAATGATTTCAATGTAAAAATGGGCGAGATGTGTTTGGGGATTAATGACATGGCATATTCATCCGTTAATTGGAGTAATTTAACTGCCAAATGACAACGCCGTACGTCCCCCATGTAGGCAAACGGCGTGGAAAGAATTAAGTCGGTGAGTAATGAAATGCAATTTTTTCAAAGTTCAATGAGTGATGGGGTGCAACTTAAAGTTCGATGAGTGACACGTGACACATTGCAAAGTTCAGTAAGTATTGAAATAATTAACACGAAAAAATTTTAAACCGCTTTAAGTAGTTTGGTTTGAAATTTTGTCACAAACCGTACACACCCCTAATAGGAGAAGTGCAAGGTCGTATTGGACTAGATTATTACCACAACCGATACGATTTGGAGGTGAATCGATATAGGGCTTTCCCATGAATGACCACCCTGCAAAATTATAACAAATACCCGTTTAAAATTAAATATTCAACATTTACCAATTACCTTATTTAATTTTCATTTTTACCGTAATAAAGAAGTATTAAAAAAATCCATCTAATCACTTCACTCCTTAGAAAAATATAACTAGCCTCCTTATAATTTAACTAGTACGAAATAACTTCTCTCATTCGTAGCTCAGGGGCTTGGCTGCAATTTTTGGAATAAGTTTTAATATAAATTCTAGGTTTTCTTTCCTGCTGGGTTTGTCTTCTGTCGTTTTCTGCTGGTTTCAATTTCATTCTTTTTCATTTTCTTTTCTTTTCTTTTCATTTTCTTTCTTTTCCTTTTTAATTTCTTGACATTTTGGGAGTGAAATCAAGAGCACAACAAAGGAGAATCAATCAAGGAGAATAAAGTTGGAAAAATGGCTGGAAAAAATCATAGCCAAGCCACAAAAATGGTTTTATCTATACTTTATATTTTCTCAATTATTTTTCCATTTTTGCAATGTATTGGATGAATATTCTCCTTTGTTATCATTTATTTAACATGAGCTAGTTATTTAATTAATTTCAATATTTGCTCTTTAATGTTAAGTTATTTATTTTCATGTGTTTTTTACTATTGCATTGATTGTATTTTCATTTATATGGCCAATGAATGATTGTGTTTAGTGATTTGTATATCGTTCGAGACAAGATTGTGCATTTTAGACCAAATAATAGAAACCATATGTTCGTGTAGAGGATATGGATATACCACTAGCCTTAGGTGATCTATTGAGCTATTTTTAGAAAACTCAATGCGGTTGGTTGGTTTGGATCGACATAGAGATATAGTAGGTTAAACAAATCATTTAGGGTTAATTTCGCTCAAGAGAGGTAATTAGCTAAAATTGAAAATTTGGGTCTAACATCGTAAACAAGTAATTTGTTAATTGGCTTGTGGAGAAATTAATTAGGCAACAGTTAAACGAAACCATGAACCCCATCTACGTTTTACTCCAACATTTCCAAGTAATTTTATGTTATTTTCCAAAATTAAAATATTTATTGTGTGTTTGTTTTCTTTGTTAAGAATTAAGTTGATTAAAGTTGTGTAATCTAAAGTAAACATTCCTCGAGTGATCGACAATCCGGACTCAAAAGGTCCACTTTATTACTTAAACGCGACTCGTGCACTTACGGTTTGCACTTTCTTAGCGAACAAATTTTTGGCACCGTTGCTAATGAATATTTTTACTTTGATTACCACTTTAGTTAATTTTAGTTTTAACAATTTTAGTTTTTTTACTTCTTTTTAATTGTTTTTATTTTTTTTGTATATTTTGGCTAACCCTTGTATTTGTCAATTCATCTTGTGGTGGTATTCTTTCCTTACACTTTACAACCATATTTTGCATTATTCCAATCTTGGTAAAGTAACAAAACTTTTGCAATATAAAATCTCTACATGGATAGTCAAAAGATATGCTTGGAGGATATTCAAATTGCTAAAATTGTTACGTGGTGCATTGTACTGAGAAATGCTTTTTCTCGTACATTAGTTTACACACGCCGAAACTTGTGAAATTTTGAAAATATTTGAGGTGTCGAGAACAAGCCATTGACAAATCAGATGAAGAGTACACGCTTGCAGGAGATTTTGAACCTAATGATTGGGATGAGGATATCAAACTTGTAGGAGATGGTCCTCCTCTATTGAATGAGAATGTACTTGCAAAATACATTAAAGAACTTGCCAAGTTGGATGAAAACAATATGTGTATGGGAGATTCCATATACTGGGATGTATTTCAACAATGGGGATATAATCCACTTGATACAGCAAATGGGACAGATCTCTCATTGCCCGTCGAATTGGATTGCAGATTGATCAGTCAATCTGAAGAGATAACAACGATTGTAGAAGAACTTGAAGGGAATAACAATTTAGTCGCAAAAGAACAAAACAAAGATGTAGAAATCAATGAAAATGAAATCAACATACATTCTTTAGAGTTTATTGATCGTCCAAAATTGAATTTTGTGATTAAGTCCAATGTAGGGGTGGAGGTCTACATAAATGAAGTTGAATCAGATGGAATAGACAGGTCTTATTATGTTGAGAAGGGCAAGGTTGAGGTTTGGAGATCTAATGAAGTGTTGATCAAAGTCAAAAAAAGAAAAAAGACATCCAATGCCTTCTTTAGGTGCCCATGATTCAATTGCCATAGTTGGCTAAAGACTATAAAAAAAACACTTGTTGGAAGGCAACCCAACTTTTTATCTTTCTTATTTAATTTTGTGCATTTTCTTATTTTTATTTAATATGCTATCATCTGTTGTAGGTAATTTTTGAAGTCCCACATATACATGGTTTCTCACAAGTTTGAGGGTAAATTGGTGTACAAGAAGGTCACTTGCCCAAGTTCATCAAGAGCATCACAAGTCCAATTCAAGTATTGGTGCCTCTTAACAAATATACAATCGGGGAAGTTTCGTTATCCCCTCTATTCTTTTATCTTGTTCATTACACATTGAGGACAATATGAAATTTAAGGTTGGGGGTGATTGTGCTCAAATTGATGATTTTTTGTTGATATGTTAGATGGCCTTGTCGGCTTAGGATTGCTTGATGCTTAAAATTGTTATTGATTCATGATATTTGGTGTCTAATACTTTTTTTTTCAAAAATTGATTATTCAACGTGACATCCTAAGTTACTTTGAGCACAATAGTCATGATTAATTGTTATCTAGATGTGGAATTTTTTTAATTGATGGAGATATTTTTGGGGAAATAGGTTGGGAGTTGCTTGAAATTTTATATCAACATATATCGACTTCTCTTTTACTTAACCATATTGTGAGATAAGTTTGGGAGTGGTCAAGTCGGTGAAAGATATTATCTAAAAGTGTGTTGATTGCATGCATGTTGAAAATATTTGTGTGGAGTGTCTTTTGCCAAGTATAAGCTAGGTAATGACCATATGCTAAAGATCTAAGCCATGGTGTTATGTTGTGCTTAAAAATATGATGTTGCACTTGTTCAATCTTGGGCCTCACTTCGTAGCATTTTTTACTTCAGTTATTAAGTCCGTTGGAGTATTTCAAAACTTGGTACCCTTTGGTCTAAACAACTGGGGAGCTATCGACCTAAATCTCGCTACAAGGTTCAAAATAAAGCTTAAAGGAGTGACGTAAAACATGAGATTTGATTGGGAAAAAATGTTATTGTGCAATTGTATTTGATATTTTAGCTTAGATAACCAGTGGGTTTGAATTGCTTAGTATAAGCTTGAATGTCAAAGCACTCATATAGTAAAGAATCATCACATGACTAGATGTTGAATTACCTGTTAGACCAATCGAACTAGAGCGAGAAAAGAAATGAGTGATTGGAAACCAACCTTTAGATTTACATCTCGAAAGAAAAAAAAATATCTATTTTAGTGTGTGAATTTCACAAGTGGGAAATGAAATATATGAGCACAAAGAGTCAGGTTTGATCCAATTTAATTTTTTTTTTCGTCTTGACAACTTTTTCCTAATTTAGAAGATGATTGAAAGTGACTATGCACCCACACATCGATCGAACATTGGATAAGCTTAAATTATTTTTTGTTAGCATTATCTGGAACATATTTGTGAATTGATTATACAATTTTACACTCATGGATATTTTTGGCAAGCTATCTAATGTGTTAGTCATTATCACATGTTGTTTGATTGCGTTATAGATAATCTTGCTCGAGACAAGTAAGAGCTTAAGTTTGGGGGTCTTGATAGGTGTATTTTTGCACACTGATTAGATATTTTAACAAGCTAATTATTGATTAAATTGAGCGAATTTCTATTCACAATTGTGTAATTTATTGCTTTTTTATGTAAAAATCACCCACGGTAAGAAAACAAGGCAAAATGAGGAAAAATTACTAAAAGCGTACAAAAATTATGAATTGAGGACCAAAGTGAACAAGTCAGAAAGTTGGAGGATATGGGATGCAATTTATGGAATGCAAAATTGAAAAGAAAGTAAAATTTTGAAGACCAAATTGTACAAGATCAAAGTTGAGGGACCTGACGTACAATTATCTTAGGGATTGAGCTGCAAATGATACAAAATCCTTTTTTTTTTGGCTGTTGGACAGAGGCTCGACGCTGCAATGCCACTGTTCTAGCACTGCAATGCCATTTTTAATGAAGATAGGTTTGGGACCCTTTTGTCAACTTTTCATAGCTCAGGGGCTTGGCTGCAATTTTGGAATAGGTTTTAATGTAAATTCTAGGTTTTCATTTTTGCTGGGTTTGTCTTATGCCGGTTTTTTTTTCTTTATTTTTCACTTTCTTTGCTTTTATTTTCTTTTCCTCTCATTTTCCTTTTTAATTTCTTGGCATTTTGGGAGTGAAATCAAGAGCACAACAAAGGAGATTCAATCAAGAAGAATAAAGTTGGAGAAAATCATAGCCAAGCCACAAAAAATGGTTTTATCTATACTTTGTATTTTCTCAATTATTTTGCCATTTTTTTTCAATGTATTGGATGAATATTCTCTTTTGTTATCATTTAGTTAACATGGGCTAGTTATTTATTGCAGGGATTTATGGTTTAAACTTAACCTAACTTTAATTAATTTTAATATTTGCTCTTTAATGTTAAGTTATTTATTTTCTTGTGATTTTTATTATTGTATTTATTTCATTTTCATTTATGTGGTCAATGAATGATTGCGTTTATTGATTCGTACATCGTTCAAGAGAAGATTGTGCATTTTAGACCAAATAGTAGAAATTCCAGATTTTTGTAGTGGATAGAGATATATCCCTAGCCCTAGATGATCCATTAAGCTATTTTCACAAAATTTGAATGTGGTTGTTTAGTTTGAATCGACATAGAGATATAGTAAGTTAAACTAATCAATTATGGTTAATTTTTCTTCGAAAGCTATAATTAGCTAAAATTGAAAAATTGGGTCTAACATCCTAAACGAGTAATTTGTTAATTGGCCTGTGGAGAAATTAGTTAGGCGACGGTTAAGCGAAACCATGAATCCCAACCACGTTTTTACTCCAAAATTTCCAAGTAATTTTATGTTTTGTTATTTTGTAGATTTTTAGTTATTTCCCAAAATCAAAATATTTATTGTGTGTTTGTTTTCTTTGTTAAGAATTAAGTTGATTAAAGTTGTGTAATCTAAATTAAATAGTCCTCAGGGGATCGACAATCCGAATTCAAAAGATTCACTTTATTACTTGAACGCGACCCCTGCACTTGTGATTTGCACTTTCTTAGCAAACAATTTTTTCAAGGAAAGATTGGGTATTCTTCTTGATACAGAAGAGTGGTGTGTTTGGGACCTTCAATGAGTGGAAAAAACAATGATAGAAAAGCACACTGGAAAGCAAGTGAATCGTCCACTCATAGATAATAGGTTGAAATTTTGTTCAGATGAATTCAATAGTTTATGTAGGGCTGAAGGCATTTTAAGATACTTGACAATGCATGGAACTCCTCAACAAAAATGGTGTGGCAAAACGGACGAGTAGAACCTTAACGGAAAAAGTTCATTTTATGTTTTCAAATTTTGGGATGCCTAAGACCTTTTGGGTTGAAGCTGCTACTACAACTTGTTTTCTTATTAATCATTCACCCTTAGTTGTCATTGAGAAAAAGACACTAGAAGAGGTATGGTCTGAAAAACCTTCTTGTTAATCTTATTTGAAGATCTTTATGTTTCCTACTTATACTCATGTGGATAATGGGAAGTTGGAGTCTAGGTTTAGAAAGTACATTTTTCTTGGGTATAAATCAAGTGTGAAGGGGTATAAGTTGTGGTGTCCTGAAATGAGAAATGTGGTGGTCAGTAGAGATGTAGCGTTTGATGAACTTGCTATGATTCATGGTTTGCCTCATAGGGATTCTGGTAAAATTGAGAATCAAATCATTCAACTTGGGTGGAGTTGAAAAGTAGCTTAAGAGAACAATCAGAGGCTTTAGAATAGTCTACTTTAGATTAGTCTAGTTTAGAGTTGACAGATTGTAACACTTTGCCTACTTCGCCTACATCACCAGTAGTACCACAATATTAAATTACTAAAGATAAACCTCGCAGAAAGATTAAACCTCTACAGAAGTATGAAAAAGCAAACCTGGTAGCTTATGCATTGAATGTAGCTAACAATATTGATTTCACTAAGGAACTTGCTACATATTCAGAGGCAATCAGTTGCAATGATTCTAGCAAATAGTTGATTACTATGCATGAGAAGATGAAGTCATTGAATAAAAATGGTACTCGGGATTGGTGAAATTATCTAACGATAAAAAGGTTGTTCGTTGCAAATGGGTGCTCAAAATGAAAGAGGGGACATAAGGAATTGAAGATGCAAGGTATATGGTCAGACTGGTAGCAAATGGCTACGTCAGATTTTAGATGTTGACTTGACAGATGTGTTTTCACCAGTTGTAAAGCATAGTTCAATTCGAGCTTTACTTAGAGTTGTGGCTAAGAAAGATTTGGAGTTTAAGTAGATGGATGTCAAGACGACATTCTTGCATGGAGAATTTGAGGAGAGCATTTACATGCAACAACCAGAGAGTTTCATAGTTTTTGAAAAGGAAGACTACGTGTGTTTGTTGAATAAGTCCTTGTATGGACTAGGACTGAAACAGTCGCCGATGCAGTGTTATAAAAGATTTGATTCATTCATGATTACTCATAATTTCACTAGAAGCACTTATGGTATTTGTGTGTACTTAAAAAAGGTGGATTGATTACATATTTACTATTATATGTTGATGATACGCTCATAGCAGCTAAAGATAAAGTGGAGGTCAAAACAATAGAGGCTTAGCTTTATGAGGAGTTTGATATGAAAGACTTGAGTGCAACAATGAAGACTCTTGGTATGAAGATCTTGAGAGATAAGAAAGATGACAAATTGTATTTGAGTCAAAAGGGACACATTGAGAAGGTGTTTCACATGTTTAATATGCTAAACGTAAATGTTGTCAGTACTCTCTTTGCTGCTCACTTTAAATTATCATCTAACTAGTATCCTTAGTCAGATGAAGATATTGATTATATGTCTCGGGTTCCTTATTCCAATGAAATTGGTTTGATTATGTATGATATGGTTTGTACAAGACCAAACTTGGCATATGCACTTAGTTCAGTTATTAAAAACACAGCAAATCCTAGCAAAGAACACTAAAAAATAGTACAGTGGATATTCGGAAACTTGAGGAGCTCTACTAATGCTTACTTGTATTTTGGTAGAAATATAGATGAAGTCATTGAGTATGTGTGATAAGTGCGAGTTTTCGTACTTATTTGATTCATTAAATCTAGTTATTTGTGAGTTTTCGTTAACATTTACTACTTTATTTATTTCTATTTTTGTAGGTGTTCCAAGGACAAAATCCCAAATTGGAGGAGAAATGGATAAAGGAAGGAAGAAATGACCAAAAGTGCACAAAAAGATGAATTTGAGGACCAAAATGTACAATTTTCGAAGGGTTGCAATTTTTAGAGGACGTAATCGAAAGGAAAGTCAAATGTGAGGACTAAAATGTTCAAGATGAAAGTTGAAGGATTGGGCACGCGAATACCTCGAGGACTTAGCTGCAAGAAATGATTTCAAAAGAAAAAGAAAAAAAATTAATAATATAACAAACCTAGAAGTGGGCGAAGCTGCAGGCGTAGACTGTGGCGTTGCAGCGTGCCGTAGCACCACACGGCTTGGACCAAGGCCTGTTTGGCTACTTTTTAATTGTTTTAGACCCTTTTTACTAGTTTAAAACACGTTTTTGGGTCTTTTGAAAGGGTTTGAGAGTCATTTTGTCTATTATTCAACATACACATCTTCATCTAAAACAAAAACCCCAGCTTCCTCTCTTTTCTTCCTTTTTCTTTTCTTTTCTTTTCTTTTCTTCTTTTTCCTTAGATTTTCTTGGGTATTTTGTGAAAGCTTGGAGGTTGTTGATGGGAGATAACTCTGAGAAGAAGACTAATTGATATTGAAGAATTCTCTACCTTTATCAATAAGTTTTTCTTTCTCTAATTTATTTTTCTATCAATGAGTTGTAAGTTTTTTGTTTGTTATCTGTGAAAGTGATTTCAAACCCGAGTAATGATTTTCAATTAATTTGTGCTTTATAGTTCTCTTGATTAATGTGTTTAATCCATTGATTTAAATGTTCATGTTGTTCTTCTTGATTGTTTGGGTGTAAAACTAAATGATTGAGTTGATTCAATGAATGCTATTTTGAGATTTATAGTACGTAATCGCTATTTATTCTAAAACCTTGTAGTAATTACATTTCATTATATTATGAGGAGTTTTCAATTGATTGAATGTGGATTAATACTTAAGTAAGTAAAGCAAGGTTGCAAGTTTGCACTTAATTCAATTCATCTCTTTTGTTGTAATGCTTTCGTTAAATTAAATCTAGAGAGCTTGTTCTAAGTTGTTAATGAAAAGGGTTGGGTAAATAACTTGTTTCATTCAACTAATATGTAAGAAGAGATTGAGATAATTGAGCTTATAATTATTCTCGAATTGTTGTTAATCTTGAGAACGAAAATCTTTTGTGGTAATTGAAAGGAAAATCATTCTCGTAGTAATGAAATACCCCTGATCACACTTTCACATATTTAATTTAAAACTACTTTGTTTGCTTTATAATTTTAATTTTTTTTCTAACTTGAATTTATTGCTTTCCTTAGTTTAACCAACCAAAATTCCCCCTATTTAATCAATTCCATATTTTACTTTTTACTTTGCAATTGATAAAATTGAACTAATCCTCTACGGAAATGACTCTTACTTGCCATATTATTATTGAAGCGACACATTTAAGTTAAGTAAAGAAAAAATTAATTTGCGCATCTTTTGGACAGTATCAATTTTGGCGTCATTGCCGGGGATTGTTTTATCAATTTTTTTTAATTGCCATATTTTCTTTTTGTTATTGTTCTCTTTATTTTTGTTATTTTATTTGTCATCTAGGTTGTGAATGAGCAAAAAATCTACAGCCTAAGATTAAGAAAAGAGGCCGACGCATCGAAGAGTGGAGAAGACATTTCTCTAGTTGAACTTCTAAGGCAATTGAGCATTGAATCCTCAAGTGAGTCCGAGCACTTAGAGTCCGAAATGGCGGATGCAAATTGAACATTAAAGTAACTTGCAGCTCCAACTTTTGTTCAGCAACCTCTATGCATTCAATATCCTCAATTAGATGTGGCATTTGAACTAAAGTCCGGAATGATTCATCTACTCCCCACATTTAATGGATTTTTCGGAGAGGAACCCAATAAACATTTGAAGGAATTTCATGTGGTTTTCTCAAGCATGAAACCGTTGGGTATATCGGAAGAGCAAGTGAAATTATGGGCATTCCCTTTCTCTCTTGCAGATATTGCTAAGGAGTGGCTTTATTATTTGCCTTCCGGTCTTATTACCACATGGAATGAAATGCAAAAACACTTTTTAGATAGGTATTTCCCAGCTTCAAAGGCTACAAACATCAAGAAAGAAATATGTAGCATTAGACAATTCCAAGGGAAAAATCTTTATGAATATTGGGAGAGATTCAAGAGACTTTGTGGTAGTTGCCCAAACCACCAAATTAGTGAGCAGCAATTACTTCTACAATACGTCTATGAAGGATTACTCCCGATAGAGAGAAGTATGATTGATATAGCTAGGGGAGGAGCCTTAATGGATAAAACACCAGCAGTTGCTAGGGATTTGATAGCCAACACGGCCGCCAACTCACAACAATTTGGTAGTAGAGAAGAGACACCGGTTAAACAAGTAAGTGAAATAGGAGCAACCTCTCAAATTGAACAACAATTAGCCGGTCTTACATCTCTTGTGCAACAAATGGCACTTGGGACAATTCAACAAGCAAATGTGTGCGGGATTTGTTCTACTGCAGGATATCCTACTGATGCATGCTTGACATTACAAGAAGGAGCCGCAGAGCAGGCAAATGCCATTGGGGGATTTTCAATGCAACAGAGACAGAGATATGATCCATATTCTAACACACATAATCATGGATTGAGAGATCATCCTAATCTCAGTTATGGAAGAAATCATTTCATAACTCCACAAGCCCAGTTTGATCATTTCCCAGGTTTCAATCAACAAAGGCAACCCCAACACTTTCAACCTCATCAACAAAATTTGTCTCCAAGTTCAAATATATCTCTTGAAGATACGGTTAAGTCCTTAGCTTCTAGTATAATGCAATTTCAGCAATAGACAAAGACCTCAATTAAGAATTTGGAGACACAAATGAGTCAACTGGTCAACACGGTGGGTAAAATGGAGGCTCAAGGATTGGGAAAACTTCCTTTTCAAGCAATCAACCCGAGAGAAAATGCTAGTGTCGTGACAGTAAGAAGTGGAAAGATTTTAGAATAGACACCAAGGAAGATGAAATATCATGTTGAGGAGTCAATGCAAGTAAAGAACTTAGCATGTGAGAAAGATGAAACTACAACTCCAACCTCGGGAACTAAGGTAAATTCTAAGAGTTCTTTTCCTACTAATATTCCCCCTCCCCCTCCACTTCCTGACAGGTTCGTAAAGTCCAAAAGAGATGAACATGAGAAACAAATATTAGAGACTTTTCGCAAAGTTCAAGTGAACATACCACTTTTGGATGTCATCTATCAAGTGCCCAGGTATGCAAAGTTCCTCAAGGAATTGTGCACTAACAAGTGTAAATTAGAAGGTAATGAAGTTGTAAGCATTGGGGAAAATGTCTCAGCAGTTTTGCATAGGAAACTTCCACCAAAATGTAAGGATCCGGGAAGTTTTACCATCCATTGCATTATTGGTAACACTAGAATTGAAAATGCAATGCTAGATTTAGGAACATCTATTAATATCATGCCATATTCTATTTATGCTTCTTTAAATTTAGGATCACTTAAAGAAATTGGTGTTATTATTCAACTTGCTGACAAATCTAATGCATTTCCAAAGGGTGTGTTGGAGGATGTTTTGGTGCTGGTAAATAAGTTGATTTTTCTAGTAGATTTCTATGTTCTTAACATGCAAGATGAATCAACAACTTTGTTGCCACCATTGCTCTTTGGAAGGCACATGAGGATTGTATGTACAAAGATAGATGTACATGATGATACCTTGACAATGGAGTTTGATGGTGAGATTATTCGCTTCAACATCTTTGAAGCAATAAGGTATCCTAGCGATGTGCACTCTTGTTTTTCAATAGATATAATGGATTCATTAGTACAAAAAAAATTTGAACTATCAAATGAAGATACATTGGATACCACTTTGATCAAAAGCATTGATATTAACAATCTCACTAAGTTGAGCAAGAATCTGCACTTGTGTGAGAATATCGTGGAAATTGTGGCATCACTTGAGTCACTACCGAGTATTCCACCAAGGTATAATCTCTCCTATATTACTCTGTTGATTTCTAAAGAGACACTTTTATCTTTGGTGATGCAGGCCCTCACTTTAGAACTCAAACCTCTTCCCGAGCATTTGAAGTATGTATATTTAGGAGAGGGAAAAACACTACCGGTGATCAATGCAAAAAATCTCGCACACTTCAAGAAGATAAGCTTATCCTTGTGCTCAAGGAACACAAAATAGCTATTAGTTGGACAATAGCTGATATCAAAGGGATAAGCCTTTCCATGTGTATGCATTGAATATTGCTCGAAGATAGAGCAAAGACATCAAGAGAACCACAACGTTAATTGAATCCTCCGATAATGGAGGTTGTGAAGAAAGAAATTTTGAAATTATTAGATGTTAGTGTTATCTTTCCCATCTCAGATAGTAAGTGGGTGAGCCAGATACAAGTTGTTCCAAAAAAGTCCGGAATCACAGTGGTGACAAATGAAGGGAATGAGTTTGTACTAACTCAGATCCAAACGGGTCGGAGGGTATGTATTGATTATAGAAAACTTAAATGTGCAACCAGAAAAGATTACTTTTCTTTACCCTTCATTGATCAAATGTTGGAAAGATTGGTAGGTCATTCTCATTATTGTTTTCTTGATGGTTATTCAGGTTATAACCAAATTGTGATTGCTCCAGATGACCAAGAAAAGACAACATTCACTTGTCCATTTGGCACATTTGCTTACCATCGCATGCCTTTCGGTCTTTGTAATGCTCCTGCAACCTTTCAAAGATGCATGATAAGTATATTCTCCGATTATATTGAAAGCATCATAGAAGTTTTCATGGATGATTTCAGTGTTTATGGTATACCTTTGATAGTTGCTTGAAAAATCTCACACTTGTGCTTAAAAGATGTATGGATGCTAACCTAGTACTTAATTGGGAAAAGTGTCATTTTATGGTTGATCAAGGCATAGTGTTAGGCCATGTCATTTCATCCAAGGGGATACAGGTCGATAAATCTAAAATTGATTTAATTCGTTCTTTACTGTATCCAACAAGTGTGAGAGAGATTTGTTCTTTTCTTGGACATGCAGGATTTTATCGAAAGTTTATCAAGGAGTTTTCAAAGAATGCAAGACCTTTATGCAGGCTGTTGCAAAAAGAGATGTGATTGCATTTTGATGAAGATTGTAGAAAGGCATTTGAGAGCTTGAAGGAACTCTTGACATCAGCACCCATCATTCAACCACCTAATTGGAATAGGCCATTTTAGTTGATGTGTGTTGCTAGTGACTTTGTATTGAGAGCTGTTTTAGGGAAACGAGTTGGAAAGACACCGCATGTTATTTATTATACATCAAAAACTTTGAATGATGCCCAACTCAATTACTCTACAACTGAGAAAGAACTTTTAGCAGTTATTTTTGCCTTAAAAAAGTTTCGATCATATCTTATTGGCACTAAAGTAATTGTCTTTTTCTGATCATGCAGCTCTTAGGTACCTGCTTGCCAAGAAAGAGGCAAAACCAAAGTTCATTAGATGGACACTCCTCTAACAAGAGTTTAACCTTGAGATTAAAGACAAAAAGAAGAGTGGAAACTCTGTGGCCGACCACCTTAGACGTCTTATCCATGAGAAAGAAAATCTCACATTGCAAGAGAGCTTCCCCGATGAATAATTGCTTCATATCACAGATACATCCCCTTGATTTGCGGATATAGTGAATTATTTATTCACTAAGAGAATTTCAAGCAACTTGTCCACTGCTCAAAGGTAAAAACTCAAGACAATGGCCAAGTATTTTGTGTGGGATGAACCATACTTGTGGAAACATTGTCCGAATCAATTGATAAGTATGTGCGTACTTGAAAATGAATTTTATTCAATACTAACATTTTGTCATTCCTATGCATGTGGTGGTCATTTTGGAAGAGGACGACTCTCAAGGTACTTGAGAGTGGATTCTATTGGCCTACCCTATTCAAATATGCATTCCTCTTTTGCAAATCTTGTGATAGATGTCAAAGGGTAGGTACGTTGGGAGCCCGAAATCAAATGCCACAAACACCCATTCTTTTTGTTGAAATTTTTGATGTTTTGGGCATTGATTTCATGGGACCTTTTCCTTCGTCTTATGGTAATCTTTACATCATACTTGCTATTTATTATGTGTCAAAATGGGTGGAAGCAATGGCCACTCAAACTAATGATTCTAAAGTGGTTGCAGATTTTGTCAAGTCCAATATTTTTGCAAGGTTTGGAACACCAAGAGCTATTATTAGTGATGGGAGACTTCATTTCTACAACCGCTCTTTTTGGGCCCTATTGAAGAAATACAACATCACCCATAAAGTTTTTATACCTTACCATCCGCAAACTAGTGGGCAAGTCGAAGTGTCGAACTGAGAGGTCAAATCCATCCTTGAAAAAACTGTGAATCCTAATAGAAAGGATTGGAGTCTCGACCTCAACGATGCACTTTGGGCTTATAAGATGGCATATAAAACATCGATTGACATGTCCCCTTATCAGTTAGTTTATGGTAAGCCTTGTCACCTCCCATTTGAGCTTGAACACACAAGGCATTTTGGGTAGTCAAGCAATGCAACATAGACCTAGATGTGGCGGGTGATCAAAGAAAGCTTCAACTCAATGAACTTGAGAAAATCCGAAATGATGCCTATAAAAGTTCAAAAAGTTACAAGGAAAAGAAAAGGCGTACCACGATAAAATGATTTCAAGAAAAACTTTTGTTGTTGGACAAAGAGTACTTCTTTCCCACTTGCGCCTTAATTATTTCTAGGTAAATTACGTTCTCGATGGATTGACCCTTTTGTTATTACTAATGTTTTAGCTCGTGGTACAGTAGAAATCAAAAGCCTACAGACTGAGAATGAGTTTAAGGTGAATGGGCATTGATTAAAACTATATTTTGAACCATTTAAACCTTAAAACATGGAGAAAATGCGATTCGAGGATCCGATTGAAGAAGCATGAGCAAGGACAAAGTCTAGCTAAAGACTATAAAGAAGCGTTGAATGGGAGACAACTCATTGTTCTTTATTTACTTATTTTTTATAACACTTTTTTTTGTGACTATTTTTGTTATCCCCATATGGCAGATTCTCGAGCTTCGACACAAAACTTTAAACTTTAATAGCCGTCAATGGTAGCCTACCATCCTCACAGCCCTTACCGTCAAAACCAACTTAGGAGAGTACTTGAACCTCTTGCTCTTTCTATTTCTTGTTTACACATTGAGGATAATGTACAATTTAAGTTTGGGAATGTGAAGGTTTGTGCTTGTTTAGTTGGTTTGATAGCTTTGCCAGTATGTTTTGAGTTGTTCTATTGCATTGATTTATGAAGTGTGGACATGAATGCTATGTGTTGTTTATTTTCATCCACTTATTCCATGTTTGCCTCTTTATTGAGCACTTGAGTCATTAGATTTATTACATGCACTTTTTGGTGGCACTTGAGGTTGTTAAGGTAGCTTAAATGACCATGTTGTTGACAATTCTTTGATCACTCTACCAATGAAATGATAAGTTTGGGGGTGTTTGAACCGATATAAGAAATTATTTAGAATTATATTTATTCCCTTCTCATTGATTGATTTTGTGGAGTGTTCTTAGACTTCAAATGATAGTTAGATATTGTTTTCCATCTGATTCTATTTTGTACTTTAAAAAATTAATAATAATTCTGTAGGAAAGAGTTGCCTACCTTAAGGAGCATGATTCAACATTGAGTAATCTGGCCATATGCATCACCAATGTGTAGGAGATGATCTACTAATGAAGAAGGCTACCCTTACGAACCAGAGGAAGAACTACCTACATCGAAAAAATGAAGAAAAGAAAAAGGTTGAATGATTGATGGATTGTAAGTAATTTGCCTAATGAAAGTTTGTGGTCTAAGCACTCAAATTTTTTGTGAATAAATACATGCCCAGATAGTTAATTTTATTGGTTCAAGCCAACCAAATTTGAGAGAGAAAGATCAAGTGATTTGAGAGGAACATTAGGTTTTTGGCACCTTGGGTTAGAGTGAAAATATCAAGTTTTGGGGAGTGCGCATCCCACGAGTGAGAATGGAAAATTAGGCCATTGAAGGTCGAGAAAATCACCAACTTGTGTATTGCGATGAATTGGAATGACTACACACACACACACGAGTCTAGCATGGTGTAATTTAAAAAGTGTTTGTTGTAGCATTTTTGTGTACATTTCATAAGTTATTGGCATAATGTGAGAACTAAAGTAAGGTGTCAAACTATCTAACTCTTGAAGTGTTTGTTATTATAGTATTATCTTTTGGTTTTAACTTCTGTGTTTGCACGCTTGTTTGTATAGTTTTGTTCGGGGACTAACAAAGATTTAAATTTGGGAGTGTGATAAATGCGGATTTTTGCATTTATTTGGGCCGTTAAATCTAGATATTTGTGAGTTTTCGTTAACATTTTACTACTTAATTTATTTATTTCTATTTTTATAGGTGTTCCAAGGCCAAAATCCCAGATTGGATGAGAAAATGGATAAAAGAAGGAAGAAAGGACCAAAAGTGCACAAAAAGATAAATTTGGGGACCAAAATGTACAAGTTTCGAAAGTTGAAGGACATAGGGTTGAAATTTTCAAGGGGCGTAATCAAAAGGAAAGTCAAAATGTGAGGACTAAAATGTTCAAGACGAATGTTGAAGGACCGAGCTCGCAAATACATCGAGGACTTGGCTGCAAGAAATGATTTCAAAAGAAAAAGAATAAAAATTAACATAACAAACCCAGAAAGCTATAGGCGCTAGTAGTTACTGTGGTGCTGCGGCGCGCTGCAGTCATTGCTGCGTCACCACTGTAGACCGAGGCTTGTTTGGCTACTTTTTAATTATTTTAGACAGTTTTTGTTGGTTTAAAACACGTTGTTTGGGTCTTTTAAAAGGGTCTGAGAACCATTTTGTTTATTATTTAACATACTCATCTTCATCTAAAACAGAAATCCTAGCTTCCTCCCTTTTCTTCCTTTTTCTTTTCTTCTTTTTCCTTTGATTTTCTTGGGTATTTTGTGAAAGCTTGGAGCTTGTTGATGAGAGATAGCTTGGAGAAGAAGACTCATTGATATTGAAGAATCATCTACCTTTATCAATAAGCTCTTCTTTCTCTAATTTATTTTTCTATCCATAGGTTGTAAGTTTTTGTTTTTTATTTGTGAATATTTCATGGGTAACTAAATATTTACTTAATTGGGGATGATTTCAAATCCGAGTAATGATTTTCAATTTATTTGTGCTTTATAGTTCTCTTGATTAATGTGTTTAATCCATTAGTTTAAATGTTCATAATGTTATCCTTAATTGTTTGGGTGTACAACTAAATGATTGAGTTCATTCAATAAATACTATTTTGGGATTTATAGTACATAATCGCTATTTATTCTAAAACATTATAACAATTACATTTCAATAGATTATGAGGAGTTTTCAATTGATTGTATGTGGATTAACACTTAAGTAAGTAAACCAAGCTTGTGAGTTTGCCCTTCATTCAATTCATCTCTTTTGTTGTAATGTTTTTGTTAAATTAAATCTAGAGAATTTGATCTAGGTTGTTTAATGAAAATGGTTGGGTAAAGAGTTTGTTTTATTCAACTAATATGTAAGCAGAGATTGAGATAATTGAGTTTGTAATTATTCTCGAATTGTCGTTAATCTTGAGAACGAACATCTTTTGTGGTAATTGAAAGGAAAATCATTCTCGTGGTAACGAAATACCCCTTGATCATATTTTCACATATTTAATTTAAAACTACATTGTTTACTTTATAATTCTAGTTTTTTTTTAAAACTTGAATTTATTGCTTTCCTTAGTTTAACCAACCAAAATCCCTCCCCCCATTTAATCAATTTCGTATTTTACTTTTTACTTTGCGATTGATAAAATTGAACCGATCCTCTGTTGAAATGACATTTACTTGCCATATTGCTATTTAATCGACACATTTAAGTTAAGTAAGAAAAATTAATTGGCATGTCTTTTGGACGATATCAATGTGGATTCAGATTATGTAGAAGATCATGATAAAAGGATCACTTATAAGGTATGTGTTTACCCTTAGAGGCCATGTTATCTGCTGGAAATCTACTTTACAGGATACTATAGCATTATATACAATAGAGGTAGGGTGCATGGTCATTACAAAGGAATGTAAGGAGGCTATGTGGTTGAAGTGATCGATTGATAAAACCAATGAAGACTTGCAAATTTCTATTGTGTATTGTGATAGTCAGAGAGCTATCTTTTTGACTAAAAATCAGATGTTTCACGAGAGGACTAAGCACATTAATGTGATGTACTATTTTGTGCATGAAGTGATTGCTCTTGGTAATATTTTAGTGAGCAAGGTTGATACCAAAGATAATCCAACTGATATGTTGACAAAATTACTTCGCATTACTAAGTTTGAGCATTGATTGAACTTAATTGGTGTTTGTCATTGATTTAGCCCATTAGGGCTTGTTTGGAAGATGAAGAGTTATGTTTACGTTGTAGATATGTTTTGAATTTTCTTGTATTGGAATTTGGTTCAAGGTGAAGATTCGTTGTAATTTGACAGAAATTCTAATGAGTATTAAAGTTTTGGTTGAAGTGGTCTGGAAAATATTAAAATTATCGACTAGAAAGAAAAGTTTTCGCATTTTTGCTAGCCTGCTGCTAGCTTGTTGCTCGAGCATTGTTTGCATATTTCTCCCGAGACTTGTCGCTCACCCGACGCTTGAGTGGCGGACGACACTGCTAGTTTATCGCTCGAGCGACAGGGTAATTCGGGACCGGCTCATTTCGCTTTTTGATGCATTTTTTGGATTCCTATTCATTTACAACTTGGTTTCTAGGGGATATATATATATATATATATATATATATATATATATATATATATATATATATATATTGTTAAGAGAACAATTCATAAATCTCGTGAGCTTTAGATCTTAATTAAGAGTATTGTGATCTTGTTGTAAACACAATTGTTATTGATTATAGTGAAATTTTTTTCATCTGCCTGTGGTTTTTTCCCATTTTGGATTGCCACATACATCTTGGTGTTATTGTATATCTGTTTATTTCATTATTGACATTTTCTTGCGATCAATTCATAATGCAAGTGAAGGATTGTGATGGTGTGGTTAGTTTTGAGGTAAGGATTGGTAGAGCCGCCAAATCTCATCAAAGGTTTCTGTATGAAGCAATTTTTCTGAAAGTTTATCATCATGGTATTTGATCAGGGTGATGCAGATTTACTAACCACTGCAAAATTTATCGATTCCCTGAAAATTTCGTACGTAGCTCGACTTTCGTAGCTGTGAAAATATTGTTGATCAACAAGCTATAATGTCCTATTGACTGGTATGTCCTTCCCCTTAATAGGATAACTTCCTTGAAAGCATGAGACCATAACTTCGTTGAATGGCGTTTGGATTACTTTTCCATATTTCTTTCATTGTCTGCTTTAGATTTTCTTTTCTTCTTAAAGAATTACAAGAGAATCGAAAGAACTATAAACCTACCATTGGTTGGATGCTTCATGATTGATGCTAAATCTAATGTTGCTGGAAGTTGTAGGTCTAGTAGGTGGTGTATTGTAAATTTTCTGAGTGTGGGCATGCTATGGGCTTTTAATTATATTTTTAAAATTATTTTGACGATGATGGTAGGAATATTATTAAAAGTCTCGTCAATTTGAACTGGAAAGTGATCTTTCCTAGTCGGATAGTGCCAAGTACGAGATTATGGACAACTTAGTTCGTTTCAGCTTTGAAGGCTGACATAGTCGAGGCACTGGAGATGAAATAGAGCACCTGATTTGTTGGGTTCTTTTTTTTTTTTTTTTCCCTCACTTGGTAACATTTTTCAGTTTGAATTGCTGTTTGATCATGAAAATGTGTGACTTAGTTATTAAAGCTGAATGATCTTCAATTGCACGTTTTAATATCTTATCATTTTAATTCCTTCAACATGATGAAATTCCGATAAAGTTAATCTCGTGTCTTGTAAAAAATAAAAATAAAAAATATTCTGCTCAAAATGATACTTGTTCATGTCACATGAATCATGTGACACCATTATGATTTCATCATTTATTGATGATCTTTGTGTAATAATTATAAGAATATTTAGTACAAGATCTTTGTGTAGAATTGGCGCACAGAAACAAGGAATTCAAGCGAAAATCTTAATATCACGAAATTTGGAATTCACCAAATTATGAAGAGAATAAATCACAAATTTTATTAATGAAAAAATAAATAAAACAACGAAATAGCCTGTTATTTATATGGGTTTACATAAAAACTTAGTTTAATATTACTAAAGTTAATGAAAATAAAGTTTAAACAAATTAAAATGGAAAAGAATCCAAAATAAACTAAATGACAGGAAACTTTAAAAGTAATTTTCAAGTCCTAATGGCCGAATCCATCATATGTTACAACAAGTGAGCTCTACTCGTCTTGTCGTTTTCTTTCCAGAATGATATTATGAGCCCAAACCGAAGTTCGAATGTTCTCTCTGCATTACTATTTTTTTCTCAGTTCATTCCAATTCTTTTTCAATTCATTTAACAATCTGTTCTACATCAAGAATTTACATTTAAAATTGATAAGGACGAATGATAAGTTGTTACGCATTCATAAGTTCAAATTTTAATTTAGCAACATAGGAGGATGCAATTCGGAGGTGATGTTAGCTTGTTTGGCTAATAATCACTCATAAGTTTTTCGGGGTTTTTGCTTAAAAGGCCTAGTTAACCATAATGTTTGGAAAAATAGCCTATATCAATAGTTTTTGCTCCAATTGCCTAAAGTCCATTTGATTATATGTTAAAGGCCTTAAATACCCTTAAATTGAAATGACTAAAATATCCAATGAAGATCAATATTTACCAAATTCCCAAATATAAATTCCTAAATCTCCTTCATTCTAACGTATCCAATCTCATTTTCACCATATTAAACCCACCTTCAAATCTAATTTTCTTATTCTTCATCTGTTTGTTCTTACTTACAATTAATGATTACATTTTGAAGTTTCCTTATTTGAACCAAGAATGAATAAAACAATGCAAATTTTGGAAGTGGGTTAGCAAGAATCAATTTTAAACAGTTGAATGTATGTTTTATAAATTGAAAATAAACGATTTCTTTTTATTTTGTAGTTGTATACTATGGAAAAAAAATCAATTGGGTAAGCAAAATTTGCTGTGAAATATGAAAACCAACTGGTGCCGTTTTCTTATTGTTGGGTGCCTGCTGTGAAATATGAAAATGGAATGGTGCCAAACTTCATCTTGAATTTGTGGATAAATTATCATAGTTTTTGATACATTTTGATAGTTTTGATAAATTGTTATGGATGAATGTCAATTACAGTTATTTCAATCAGGTAACTATGACAGCAGCACTTTGTTCAGACCAAAACGACATCAGATCATTTTAAACGTATAACTGACGTTTCTACTCATTTAGTGTTCATTTCTATTCATTCACGTTTGTTATGGATAGATGACTGTAAATTATTGAATTTAATCTTAAGTTTGTGTTGGTTTTGATAAATTGTAGTAGTTATTTCGATCAGATTTTTGGTAACTATGACAGCAATACTTTGTTCAGATCAAAATGGCATCAAGTCGGTTTAAACATATGATTGACGTTTCTACTCATTTAGTGTTCCTTTCTATTCATGCACTTTGTTATGGATGAATGACTGTTAATTATTGAATTTAATCTTCAATTTGTAATGATTTTTGATAAATTCTAGTAGTTATTTCGATCAGGTTTTTGGTAACTATGACAGCAGCACTTTGTTCATAATAAAACGGCATCAGGTCGTTTTAAACGTATGACTAACGTTTCTACTCATTTAGTGTTCATTTCTATTCGTTCACATTTGTTATGGATGGATGAATATTAATTTTAATCTTCAGCGAGTCATGTACGATGTTTCAAACATTGTTGTTACTAGTTTCGGAGTGAAATTGATACCCCGTGACCGAAAACGACATCTTGTCATTTTAAACGTATAGCTGACGTTTCTACTCATTTTGTGTTCGTTTGGGTTCATTCACGCCCGTTGCCACGTGAAGTTTAGGGATGAACATTTTAACCACACTTCGACGTTGCGGTCGACACATTTTTTCAAACTATAGTGAGTCACTCCCTAATTCGGTAGGAAACTACACTATAGTTGACAACAAAGAAAAATGTAACAAGTATGATATACAAAACATCACATATACAATCATTCAACTTATACATCTTATCCATGATGTTCCAAACATTGTTTTTACTAGTTTCGGAGTGAAATCGGTACCCCGTGACCCAAAATGGCATCTAGTCGTTTTAAACGTATAGCTGACGTTTCTACTCATTTTGTGTTCGTTTCGGTTCATTTACGTGCATTGCCACGTGAAAGTTTAGGAATGAATGTTTTATCCACATTTCGACGTTGTGGTCGATACATTTGTTCAAACTATAGTGAGTCACTCCCTAATTCGGTAGGAAACTACACTATAGTTGATAACAAACGAAAATGTGACAAGTATGGTGTACAAAACACAAAACGGAGTATTCACCTTGTACATCTTATCCATGATGTTCCAAATATTGTTTTTACTAGTTTCGGAGTGAAATCGATACCCCGTGACCCAAAACGGCATTTAGTCATTTTAAACGTATAGCTGACATTTCTACTCATTTTGTATTCGTTTCGGTTCATTCACGCCCGTAGCCATGTTAAAGTTTAGGGATGAAAGTTTTAACCACATTTCGACGTTGTTAACTTTTGTTTTCCAAACTGAGTGAATTTGCGTAGTTCATAACACAAACAGTTACCTAAAACAGCATGGTGTCATTTTAAATGTAGGACTGCCGTTTTCCAAACTGGGTGAATTTGCGTAGTTAATAACACAAGAAGTTACCCAAAATGGCATAGTGTCATTTTAAATGTATGACTGCCGTTTTCCAAACAGAGTGAATTTGCGTAGTTCATAACACAACCGGGTTACCCAAGACGACATGGTGTCATTTTAAATGTATGACTGCCATTTTTCGAACTGGGTGAATTTGCGTAGTTCATAACACAACCGATCACCCAAAACGGCATGGTGTCATTTTAAATGTATGACTACCATTTTTCAAACTGGGTGAATTTGCGTAGTTAATAACACAACAGGTTACCCAAAACGGCATGATGTCATTTTAAATGTATGATTGTCGTTTTCCAAACTGGGTGAATACATATTCCCATCTTTAAACTCCACCTAATATTTTTCTTTATGTGCCATAGGGAGCCTAATGAACTGAAATAGATGACAATGCCCATTTACTATGTACCTTGTCACGTGTAAGTACAAGTAGATGACAACATCAAATCAAAATTTTGATGAAAAATATGTAAAAATATGAACTAAATATATCATCGTCGCAAAAGTGAAAATAAACCCCACAGTTAGATGCTGTCGCAAAAATGAGTAATGTTATATCTATCTATATGATGGTAGTATCATTGTCACATTATCCCATGAACTTTTAATTCATTTCTAAAAATTGAACAATATTAGAATTAGGTTGAGGGTACTCTTCTTGACATTGCACTCACATGGGTGATGGGGTCCTTGATTAAATCACTCATGTGAGTGCAATGTCAAAAACAATGTACTTGAAGCAAAACTCATAATATTAACCTTACTGTTGCATAGACCAATAATCATTATTCGTTTTAAATCCTTATTTGTTTTGTTACGAGCATACTTTTCAAATGGTAGGGCACTTTCTATAACTAAATAATATGAACACACTGAGGCAATTTGCATTTATGAAAACAGAGACTGTCCATTGTATATATGTATGGGATTTTTATTCTTTATTTTATTGAGTATGGATACAAATCCAATATGCAAAAGAACTCAACATAAATACCATTTATAACCAAAAAAAAAAAAAAGAAAGCCCAACTCTTTATTTTATTTCATCCTGCTCGCTCGCGAAGGAACGAATTTTGTGTTTACTCATCATAGTGCTTCTTGTGGTGATGGTGGGACTTGTGGCGATTCTTCTTCTCCTCATCCTCGTCCTCATCAGAATTATCGTTACTTCCCTGCCATTTGAGATCACAAGGATAGAAAAATTATGATGTACCGTAATCTAACAATTGACTAATATTCTCTTTAAATAAGAGTTTCGAACTAAAACAAAAGGTTAAAATCACTTCAATTATCATCTATTCTGCCACTCTACACTATCAAAGATTGATAAACAATGTGAGAATCTGATTGTGTGGGCAACACATTTTTCTTTAAGAACGTTCAAATTCAATCATCACTAAATATAAATGGAAACAAAAATTTACAAGCATGCTCAAGATGGGAACTAATTAAATCCTAGGATTAGTCAACCAACCCAAGAACATTGATGTTATATTTGATTGAGAGAACTGAATAAAAATTAACATTGTTAAGGAATAATGTATAAAAATACCGTTATTTATATTGTCTATGCATAGAATTCGCGAAAATCAAGAACTAGAAAGAAACTCACGTATTTTTTGCGGCCATAGTCTTCGTCATCATCGTCACGCCTCGTATAGCTTGACTTCCTATAGTCATCTTCCTCCGACCTTCCATAACTAGGCCTTTCATGACCCTCAGTATCGTAACTCGTCATTTCATACTTGGGCCTCTCCTCACCATATTCCTGCCTCACGGGCGTCCGACCATACCCAGCCGACCCATATCCACCACCAGTCTCCTCTTCCCCGTGGCTATTCTTCTTCCCATATCCACCCGATTCATGCTCTTGGGACTCAGTCCTTCGCCCATACCCAGATCCATATCCACCACCACTCTCCTCTTCCCCGTTGCTATTCTTCTTCCCATACCCACCCGATCCATACTCTTCGGACTCAATCTTCCTCCCGTACCCAGACCCATATCCAGAACCTGTCTCCTCGAGCTCATTTTTCCTTCTAAATCCCTCCGATGCACTATACTCGGACTCTGATTTTCGCCCATACCCAGATCCATATTCCGTGGTGGGCTTCTCGTATTCACTCTTCCTTCCATATCCGGATTCCAAACTGGGATTCTCATACTCGGGTTTGACCCCGTAAC
Organism: Osmanthus fragrans; assembly: GCA_019395295.1. NCBI lineage: Eukaryota > Viridiplantae > Streptophyta > Magnoliopsida > Lamiales > Oleaceae > Osmanthus > Osmanthus fragrans. Next base: position 25,727 of record JAEDXY010000056.1, read on the forward strand.
CAGATCCATATTTTGAAGTGGGCTCCGGTTTCTGACCATATCCTAATCCAACTTTCGTAGTGGGCATCTCATGACCGGGCTTCCGGCCATATCCAGTTCCACCATGTACTGATCCAGGCGTCTCATACTCAGTCTTCCCTGCATACCCGGACCCATATTGGGATCCTCCTCCATGTCTGTTTCCTCCAGCCCCACCACCACCGTACGCTTTCTGGTCCGGTAGGGTCTTGCGCCGGGCGTAACTCTTGTACTCATTGTCTAGAGCCTCATCAGCATAGGCAGAGGGCTCAGCATAGGAGTTATATTGTGGGCGGTCATATTCTAACCTATCAGAAGCAGAGGAGTTGATGGCGTAGCAGATCACCTCAGACGGCGGCATCGGCCGGCCGTACGTCAAATCGATGTCATATCCTCCTCCATAAGGGGTCGAATCAAATTCATTGAAATCGTCAACATTGTCGCCAGTATCACGGTGGCCTTTCGGATAGTAAGACATTATTTGCTTTCCTTTGATCAAGATTGTCCCGTAGACACCCAAATTTATTACAAGGATTACTAGTTTTGCAGGAGATAGATGGTAGATTTACCGTTTCGAAGGTGAGGGATCTGCGGCGAGTTCATTGGATCAGCTACAAAACTTGGTCATTCAAACTCCCGCCAAATAGGGAAATTGAGAATTTTCACTTTTAACGTTAATTTTTAACGGATTGGGTCTTATTTTTAAAACTGGAAATTTTTACCCTTTCGTCTTTATAATACTGAAAAATAAATTAAATTCAGACCCCCAAAGACTCAAACTAGGAAATTAAAATATTATTTTTTTTTAAAAAAAAAGAATTATTCACTAGATTATTTATGATTGGAGGTCAAGAATTTTATTCAACTTGGAATAATAAAACAAAATCATTCGTTGGAAAGGAAAAAAAAAAGGGGAAGAGAAGTTAGTCTTATTTATTAGTACCTTTTGTATTATGACAGCGTTCAATTTTTTTTTTTTATTTATTTATTTTTTTAAAATACATTTCCGCATTTTAGGTTTTTGGAGGAAATACGTATAAAAGCTGCACAAGAAAAGACAAAATGGAGATGCGGGGGATCGAACCCCGTGCCTCTCGCATGCAAAGCGAGCGCTCTACCATTTGAGCTACATCCCCATTTTGTCATTGTTTTATTTTATATATATTGTATAGGTCATTTATGTTTCCATATCCATAACAGGTTAGAAAAAGGTAAATTATTCCAGAAAAAATGTTGGGTTGCCCCTAATTATCTTTAGCACTGGTAGTAAATGTTTTTATGGTATTTTAATACAATTCTTAATCTTCTTAATCAACAAGGTCAATAGTATGTGGTATTTCAATACAATTTTTAGCTCCTGTTTGGATGAGATTCTCACAACCTTATAAGCAAAATTTCAACCGTTGAAAATGCAGGTGGATCCCTACGTCACAAACATTATTGACTCAAAAAGATGCAAATTACCGTTAATGCCCTTCTCTCCAATAGAATGAATAACCCCATTGGGGCGGGGCGGGATTTTTTTTCCCATCACTACTGATCAATAAGTGAGGTTACTTTTTACTATATAACGATATAAATTTTGATTATAATTTGCTAAAATTACTCCTAGTTGGAACTTAATTTTTGAATCATCCTATTTAACTTCAATTATATTTCTTCAGTCTGCAGATTGTGACTTGTCCCCTGCACTACAATGATGAACTTGGCCACCAATGTGCATAGAACTAATTCAGGGGAGTTTTATTAGGATAGAGATTTGGTGTATAATTGTATTACAGTGATGTAAATGCGGTGGCAGATTAATGTAATGGAAAGCATAATTGTAATTGGGTTGTAAACACAGAATTGTTTTATTTATTCAACTGAAATGGAAGACAGAATCGAACAATTCTCAGGCTATTCGAGAGGCCTGATCTCTCCCCATTCCTAACCGAATATCAGTCCCAAAGCATGCCTTTACATAACCCCCCCCCCCCCCCCCCCCCCCCGCCCCTTCATCCTATTTATAGACCTCCCAACCTACTTTCCCCTCTTGCTAACTAAATGGTGAACCTACTGGAATTTGAGGTGTCCTGGCTGCCTCACTGTTGGATATATTAACCCCTTTTCTTCTTGCATAGGCGATCCTAATTGGGGGTCTCCAAGCATGCCTGATTGAGCATACATGTTCGAAAGCAAGACATGGTACTCCATGTTCTGTGGATACATTGGGTCCAGCTTTTGCTCAAGACTTCCCCCTCTAGCTTCCTATGAACACTCGACCCCAAGAGAGAGACTAACACAACCCGTATCTCTGCATCTTTCATCTGCTTCTTCTAAATGTCCTGCTCAACCCAGGATATCCACCACGCAAGCATAATGTTCCATTTATGGCCTTACACCATACATAAATTTGATGTTGTAGAAAATTTGCCAGCCCTCATCAACTAATCCGGACTGACTGCAAGTGCTTAACAGGGCTAGGAAGGTCACATCATCTGGTTTAACCTCTTTTACCATCTAATCGAACATACTCGACATCAGTACCCTTTCCATACACTAGCATAGCTTGCATGCGACCACATTCCCTGAAGGAATAGACTGAAAACCCCGAAAAGTAGAGTTAATCCAACCACATTTCACATACATATCAAGCAAGAATAATATTATTTAGCACCACTAATGTTAAACTACCAGTCTAGGTAGCGTTAATGATATGATCCGGGATAGGTCAAAGCCGAACCCAAGTGCAAAGTTCGTGAAGAAGATGCAAATGACTCGGTCGAGACTAATTCAAGTTAATGACATCGCACAAAACCATAAAAATGCATGCTCGGAAAGGGGGCACATTGGGGTTGAAAACAACATGTCAATGAACAAGTTGCATGTTGGGGTCTAAGGTCGATCAACATGATAAAGCTGGCTGAAGACGGGAGCAAGGTTCTACCAAATCGGACGATCGGACGCCTTTTTCCGAACGTCCAGATGAAGTCGAAAACGGGAACAAAAAAAAGCTCTGCCAAACCGGACATCCGGAAGAATCTTATCGGACGACCGAACGCGCCATACCGGATTTCCGATAGTGTCGTCCGGTAGAAACATAATTTTCGTGATTTTATTCCTTTTTTACTAGAATTCTTATTTTTGACAAATTTGTTATTTTAGGACTCTTTGATTTCGTATTTTCCATAATTCTTAGGATTTATTACTTTAGTATAAATATGTTTATTATTCATCGTAAACACAAGACTTTTATTATGATAAATTGAAATTCTCTCTATTGGTTCTTGAATAAATTTTTCGAACTTATCAAATATTTAATTATATTTGTGACGTTCAAACATCATATTGTGGGTTCTTTATTGTGTAATCAAGGAGTTTAACGCATCTTTGTTATCGTTAGATTTTTTGCTTCACTTCGTTGAGTTCAAATTCAAAATCTAGAACTTATCAAAGGATTATGCAACCTTTGTAGCATTTGCAAATCAAGATTCGTTAGTTTTGTGATCAAGAGATCTTTCAAACTCCGTTCTTGTTTGGTTGTTTGGTTCAATAATTTTCAGATCGAGATCCTATTGTCTACAACCTGGATTTGAGTTTTCTCGAATTTTGGAAATCATTCCGCGAGTTCCATGATATCCTCTCAACCGGGATCTCATCAGTTAATGTGATATTAAATAAAAGGTACAATCAAATTAATCACTTAATTGTACATTACAGTGGTCCTATCACATAGCACCACCTACACTAGTGCTCTAACACCTATAGTGCTAAATATAATTATTTATCAAGCAAAGCTTTAAAAACGATAACATCTATTTTTACATACTCTGTTCTCCATTCTTCTCGTAGCAAATACATGCAACCATTTACTCAACATCTCCACACTGAGCACAAGCCGATAACAACGAGCAAAGAGCAGCAAAATCTGGGGAAAAAAAGGTTGTTTTGTTTAGAAGCCTAAAACCTTCTTTAATAAACCCATTCTCGATATACCCTGCGATTATTATGGTGCATGCAGATTCATTCCTTTCAGGCATTTGATCAAACAACAACCTACATTTCTTCAAGGAAAATGTTACTTGTATATTGAGGGTGACCGCATGAGTGCCGCATGTGAGTGTGCGGGGTCCATGTGAATGAAATAATTTTTCCCCTCACACTCACATGCAGTCATCCCCATTGTTCATGTAGCATAGCTCTTTCTCCAAACCTTCCCACATCACCACACTCCCCAACAGCACAGTCCACGAGATGACACTTCTTTCACTCATTTCATCAAACGTCCGTCTTGCATCATCCATTAGGTCACACTTGACGTACATATTCATAGCTGCATTACAAGCTTTAACACTAATACCCAAACCCACTCTGGTCATGCAAACATAACCCCGAAGTCCGAACACATTATTGCCCACCTTTGCACAGGCATTAAAATTGAGCAATTATCGTAATGTCGTCGATCAAAATTCATTCCCTTTGCATACTAACAAGCAAATTAATCCCTCAATATTGAAACCCATCAGTGTGGTCCAATCAACAGTGACTTTACATGACACCGGAATTTTACCGAACACTTTGCCTACAGACACTGAGTCAAAGTGTGTAGCATACATCTGAAGAATGGCTTATGGGAGGAATGAGTTTGGGACTGTAAGTAGGCTGGTTTTGAAGGTGGCAGCGTGGAGCTTTCAGCCTGCATCGAAATCTAATTGCCCACGGAAAGCAAGTGATGAGATGCCGCACTCTGTAGCCATCTCATAAGAATATCAATCAATTAATGTAATCACTTAAGGCAAAATTGTGTCCAAATGTTTAAGTGAAAGAACATAATAACTAATTAGATAAATTGTAAGCTTGTAACAATTAGCATACAAACTTTTCTTACAATGGCCCTCATTACAGGGTAATAGCTCAAATTTAAAAGCACATTCATCGTCCTTAAAGTAACTGTTGATAGTAGATAGAGGGAAAAAAATAATTTTAAACTACAATGAAATGTAGAACGACTGAAAAAAATAAAATTAAAAAAAACAAAAAAAGATCTCCAGAAAAACTGAAGCAACATTCTAGAAATCCAACAAACAAATTCTATTATAATTCTATATCATACTGTTAAAATAGTGTGTAATTGTACAAAAATAGATGCTTTCAGAATGCAATGATGCTAGACCAGGAAATAAATTTCGATTTATTCCCCCTCCGGCTTACTCCAAAAACCGGCAGAGCAACCGAAAAACTCCCAACAAAATTTCCTAAATTATGAAGATATGAGATTAAAATCTTACAGTCGAATTTCGTAAGTAGAATGAATTGCAGAATCCATATAGCTAGCCTGTTTTAGGCTGCAGAGCTATGGATTCCATTTTCTACAGCTTTCGAATTTTGGACATGTTCTTTAATGCATAAATAAAATTCTATCAATGCATACCAGATTACACTGTCGTTTCATTTGGGGGAACAAGAATGTTTACATCTGGGAGAGGGCTACATCCAGGTTTGACATGTTTTTCTTTCAACTTCTCCAATTCTTCACTAGGAAAAACTTCCAATTCCAAAGATGGAGCTATATTTTTCACATGCAACCATGTTAATTCCCAGAAACTGTCCCCTCCAACAAGATCACTCGGCACAAGAATCCCACTGCTCTTCATGATTAGCAGCGTGTTCTTGAGAAGCTCAGGGACTAATTCATGGATCTTTTCACTCCGTTTCCCTCTGATTCTCATCTTCATGTACTTGTCCATACAACTGAGAACCCTTAACCAAAGTTGGCAGAAGGATGTTGACTGCGAGATTTCTTGCAATGACTGTAGAAATGCTTTTGACAATAACTTGAGGGACACGATCATCGATCCTTCTATGCTGCGATATTCCTTTGGAGAATTTTGCTGAGCCGTTTCCAGTAATTCATCAAGTAAGGTGAAGATCACCTGATCAAAACATTGTAGCCACAAATCATTTGATATACGAATCCCATCTGATCCTGTCAAGCATCTTTGCAACGACACGATGGCGTGATTCCTGACCTCTTCTCTCGAATCTAAACACACTTTTTTGAGGCCCTGTATAAGCCTCATCCACATTTCGAGTATATCCTGGGACATCTTTATAGCTGCCTCCTCATCCACAGCTTCCTTAGTCTTTTGAAACCATCTCACAAGACAAGCAATTGAACCAGCCATCAGATCTAAGGATTGCACTGATCGATCAACATGACCAACTCGAGACTCGGCAAACTGCCTGGCAGCGTTCAAGCAAAGAACGTAATTTGTAGGCAAGAGATATGACCCATCAGACATGATAAAAGATAGCGTCTCAAAACCAACTTCTGATGCTTCTGGATGTCGAGCCGTAATTGAAAGTAAGGATATAATTGTGCGCCAGCCCATATGAGATCTTATCTGCATTGCATTTGCTTTCACGAGATGCATTACTTCCTGCGTGATTTGTTCACAATAAGCATCTGCAACCCGGGCATCCAGTTTCAATACCAGTTGCAGAGATTTGAGAAGCTCATCAGTCAGATTTTCCTTGTAAGGAAGTAATCGCTGACATATTCGAAGAAGCCCGAAGACAGCCTTCTCAACAAGAGCACAGGGCATTACAGTTGACTGAACAACATTGGCTATGTGTTCGTAAACATTCTGCCACAAAAGCATGATTCTGTCTCGGTTGTTTAGAGTGATTGCAATCAGCAGTTCTAGACAAAAGACGTCTGTGTCCTCATCTTCCAAATAATTATTTCCCTTGCTAGAACACCCTCTGGCCAATATAAGAGCATGAACAAGCTGTGCTAGAGATTCCGCTTGTAGAAACTTACTTTCAGCAAAGATGCTATCAATGTGGCAATTTTGTATCGTCTGGAGAGTACGCCGACGTGCAGCAAGCTGTTCTTCTGTAGGTTGGGGTGCAGGTTCTTCCGTATCGAGAGATAACAGTAGGCTAAACCGGCCCATAAGGCCAGATGATTTCCTTGCAGGAACTGTTGCTGGCACCTGAGAAGCTGGGGAGGAAGTTGCTGCGGGCGTTGCATGATCAAGAACAGGAGAAGAGTCCAAGTCATCAGCAGCATCGCTAGCAAGACGAGCAGGAAGAAGGCCTAACTTCTGCAAACTCAAGATGCAATCCACTATGTTCCTCCAACCAGAGTGAATGTGATCGCCATAACGGTTTGCAATGGTAAACACTGTCACGGTTGCCATCTTAGCTTTAGTATCATCCCCAAAATCAAGAATAGATTCTTCAACAAAAGATGGATGCATAAGGGTCGTAAATTTGCAAAGAGAGACAACCAAGTCATTCAACAATTCACCATTATTATATGAAGCTGAAAGTTGGGCAATGGCCAAAAATCCATCAATGCATGACTGCAAAACATCTTCCTGCTCCGCATGATCAAATACCACAGAAATAGCAGCAATTGAAGGACCAGATAAAATAGCAAACATATCATAGTCAAAGTGACATCCAAAGTCTCTTACGAGAAATGGTGCAGTTTCCCTTGATTTGTGCACTAGGCCAATCCAGTGGCTTCGTGTCATAACCGCAACACCAGCAGCTTGTTCTGGAACCATACGAATCTCATTGTCATGGATAGAGTGATAAAGCTCGGACAAATACTCTCGAGGTAGATCATTTCCTCCATTTATACGACGATTGTTGCGAATAAAATCTTCTTCTCTCATCTTCTTTTTCACCTGTGCATTATGAAGGTCTGTGTTAAGCATTATCATAGCATATGACAGCACAAGAGCAGCATCTACATTGGCAAAAATATTTGGCGATTGAAAATAGTAGCTCTCTGCAAATGCCTCGAGCACTCTCATAATCTTCTGAGACTCTCCCGGTAATCTGAAAGTTTCCAAGAAAATGCGCAAAGCAGTGTCCAAATTCAAGCCCTGAAAATTGAATGTTCTAGCAAATTCATGAAGCACTTGAATACAAAATTCATCGTGACTTCCTAGAAAATCGCCTACAACAGCTTTATCTAAACCAGCTGTATATCTAAAGAATTGTGCCACACTTTGAGGATCAAGTGGCTCAGGCAATAAATGTAATGCTTGAAGAAATTCTAGACCCTTCTTGGGCTCTCGGTTGAAGTGATCGACTCCAATCATCAACTTCCTCTTTATGTGCTTCATCCTATGGATAAATGGAACCCAGTGACGAGGTTCACCATGGCTTTCATATTGCAAGGTCCAAAATGGATAATATTCCCGAAGTTCAGGTTCGCCCTCATCCAAAGCTGTAGAATCATGACCTATTCTGTCAGCCATGCCTTGTATCAAAGCAACCAGACCATCCAAAGAAAGAGTATTCATTGCAGATAAAGGGCTGTTCACCGGAAAGGCACTTTTTGATAACAAGTTGGAAAGGCCTTCAAATACATTGCTGCAGGATATGTCACTATCATAATTGGCAAACATCTCAGAAACAAATGTAGGCTGCCTGCAAAAATCAACAAGAGCCTCCATAGCAACCTCATGCTGTTGGTAAGACGCTCCATACTTGCTTTGCAAGATCCTCAATAACACATAGGAGATAAAGGCTTCAAGCTGAAGTTTTAACTTAGTACGAAGATAATGATACAGATTGAGGACAATGCTACATACTGTTGAAAGAATCAGTGGACTAATTGACAAACCGAACTGTATCAGGTTGTAAAATAATTCATCCTGTATCAGAGACAATAATTTAGGGTGACTTTCAAAAGATGCCCCACCTAATTCTATTGCTGAATTGATTAAACCCAACGCAAATAGAGGAACATCTTCATCATATGCTATAGGATTAGATCTAGGACCAGTTTCAATGTTCTCCATCACATTAAGAAGAGAGCACAGGAAATGTAATATTTCCACCATGCATGGGACCCCATATGGATCCATCATAGAAGAATCTCCATTAGGTGCGGTAGCTTTCCCTTGTTCAATGTCATTTATTTTATCACCCATCTTGACTGCTACCGTGCATGCCAGAGCATCTGAGTTGCCGTCCAGTTTATTATTGTCAGATTCTGCACTGTTGTGACCATTATCATATTGTTTATCCTCAAAAGTTTGATTTTCTGCTTGCACACCAACCTGCAATGGAAGTACAAGCTTTACAAATTAATAAAGAATTAAGAAAATGGGCAGTGCCTCAATTTTCAAAAAACCATAAATACATCTATTCTTTCAACCCCTCAATCATGTACAAAATATCCGAAATAAATGGGAATGACCTCAAACTACTATTTTCGGCCTAAAGAATGACTTAACCTAGCCTTCAATTGTAAACCCTCAAACCATGCAAGAAGTTTTCATCAACAACAGAATTGGCCTCAGACAACTGATAAAATGGTCCTTTATAATTACAGTGCTCAATCTAACCTTGAATAGCACAAGTTTGATGATCATGACTTTTATATCTATCTTTGAATGGTAAGACTCATAAATCATTTACATTAAATACATCCATAAATAATATATAAAATATCTAAGGGAAAATTTATGGTGTCCTAGATGCCTCTTGGTGTTAATCTGAAAAAGCATATCCCAATTTCAAAAACAATTGATAGCAACAGCTTTTTGAGCACTGCATAACATTTGTAATCATGCCTGATGCATAATTTAGTTCTAAAGATGGGCAGAATGTCACATAAAATGTGAAGAATTCTTTTTATTACCTCAGTGTTATGATAAGACCTGCTTCCTTCAGCCAATATATGTTGTTTACTGTCAACGTTGGGAAGGTGTGAAAAAATACACCTGATCAGTTCATGCATTGTGTGGCGTGATATCCTTTGCAGGAGTTCACTTTTAGAGCTGGCTTGATGAACAATTCGAAAACAAGTATTTATAATGCTGCAGACATGATGGTTATTCAGATTAACGGACGCTCTATTTTTCATGCAAGCCAAAAGAACTTGAAGAATCTTCATCAGTACAACTTCTTCAGAAGCAGGATCCGTCACCTCAAAACGGCAGCTTGTCACAGCATCAACTATTAGATGCAAAGTGATATCAACATTCACAGTGTCTAAATCAAGTATCTCTAGATTCAAGATTTTGTAAACAGATGAAAGAGCAACTCCAGTGATCGGTGCACCAGTTTCATCAGATTTAATCACGTCCAGAAACGGCTGGAGATACACAACAGGATCAACACTATGCCACTCATGCTTCCACGAGAAAATCTTTTTCCGCAGTTCCTTGAAGGATTTTATGAGAGAATGCTCCATCTGCTCATCATCAGTGGCATACTGAACTCCCCACCTTACATTTCTCCTCATTACAGCCAAAACTGCACCAATTTCCGAATTCACAATACAAGCTAAGGCACCACCTGAAGGCTTGAAGGTACAGGTGGGCTTAACTAGCCCATAGGCTTCGTTCTGTCCATTTAGGCATCTCATAGTGATCTTGCTTATAAAACTCTCTTAAACTCGATTGTGAAGGATGCAAATGGCTAATGCGTGAAGAAGGCCCTTCTGCCTGGCCAAATCATGCCTTTTACAATAATAGAGAGATCAATGAACTGACTTGTATAATTTTACCAAAATATGATGAGTAAATATATGAAGCTGATCAAAGAAAGAAACAAGGGGGTAACAATAAGAATTCTTCATAAAATAATAAAGGAGATTAGTAATACTCTAACATATAATTTTATTTTAATGGGAGGCAACATGATTAAAATACGTTTTCTCCTTCCCAAATGAAGCATACAAATGGAGCTGTAAAGAACATAAAGCTCCAACAGATATTAACTCCAAGGACACAGCTACATTATTGTCAATGAAATATGTCGGAAAGCAATTCCTCTCACTATGTTAGTAATTAGCATCATGGTCATCATGTTACATGTAAAATAATAATTTTGACGGGGGAAAAATTAAATCTCCACACCGTGGAAGTATTCAGTATTTTACTGACCGATGGTGAAAGAGTTAAATTTCACATAACTATATTTTCTCTTTTATTTTCACATTAGTTCAAAGTAAAAGCATTCTACAGAGAAATATAAAATGAACCATACATAAGATCGGGACCTATACATCTATAACACTCAAAAAGAGAGAGAGAGAGAGAGAGAGAGAGAGGAGAAACAGCAAACTCTTCAGTGCCCGCAGTTGAATGACCCATTTTTGTGCAATTCGCATTGATATCCAATTCATGAATAAACAACACGGATTAACTATTCAAATATTTCCATTTCCTGCCGAAACTAGTGCAGAAAATAAAAAAACCTTTAAACCTAAACTAGACAGATCTAACTCAAGAGAAGCTAAATCCAAATGTCCGAACAAAATCACGGCAAGATCTATCACATCCACTCTAGCAATAAAAAATAATATAACCAAAAACAAAATTCCATAAAATTGGAGATTGAATGTGAATTGTACAAACCGGATCAACGAAGAACAGAGGGAGACGTACCACTGGAGTCGTCGCTACTTCCTGCGGCAAGAGAGGAGGAACTGTTTTGGCATCAGATTTGGAAATTTCCGATTTGTCAAATTCTGATCGAAGATATTCAACGCGGGATCGCGTAACACGTTTTCGCTAAATCTCAATTGCGTTTTTTTGTGGCTCTAGGAAAGGAGGAAAATGTAAATATTTCCGCGTAATAATAAATTGGAGATACGTATATTGTTAAATTAAAATACACAACTGGTCACTCAAGTTATAGTAATATGTTTATTGGGTTCCTCTACTTTAATTTAACGCAATCAAGTCGCTGAACTTACAGAAACATCTCAACAGGCCACTCAACTTCAATTTATTGCAATCAAGTTGTTTGACTTTAATTTCTGTCCAATTTGGACACTTGTCCAATTCCGTTAGTAGATTAACCAAGTTAATTTAATTAATGATCACTAAAATTTTCAAGTAAAATTTTCAAATTGACCCTTAAAATATTTTTTGACTTATTTAGTCACCAAAGTTAACTTATTTTATATATTTGGTCACTCAATTAGCATGTCATATTTGGCATAACAACTATTAAACATTCACGTCGACCAATGGTTATCAGGGCTAGAGCCAACTCAATCAAGTCCAAAAATGTTAAAGATAAACGCTTATTTTACAAAGTTTGGAGCCAAAACAAAAAACAAAAGAATAGCGCAAAATGTGACTAAATAACTATGTGATAAAACGAGAAGGTCATACTTGATAAACTGAATTAGTAAAGATGGAATAATATAAAAGGACAAACATACACACTTTTCTTTGTTAGTATTGTCTAAATGGATTCGATCAAGAATTTAGTCTTTTAATTTAATTGATAAGCCTAGTTGTTTTCTTTATTTCTATTGGGTTATTCGTCATGTTTTAATTTCTATTGGTATTGAAGTATGTCATATTAAAGGGTATCGCTCTCAAATCTAAGCAAGAGAAAGTCCCACTTGGTTGCCCACTTTGAGAGATTTCTACTTCTTTGTTTGATTTACTTCGATTTCTAAGTGAAAATCGAATTAGCTACTTGGATTTCTGCTTGCTACCATACCGTGGTTTAAGATTAGAGTTTCATCCAGATTCATTGTGGTTTTCTTCGAAGTAAAGAGTTCTTCAGCCAACAAAGGCTTGAAGATTCTTGTTCTTGATTTGATTTTAATCTACATTCCTTCAGAGAAATCGAAGTCAGGTCAAGATCTCTTTAAGGTGTTTTGGTTTTTGGCTCAAACCGTGCCCAGTCACCTTGAAATATTACAGTTTGGACTCTTGGAAGTACTGGATTTGTAGAATCTGTCCCTGTGGTTCGAATTCAGCTAGTTGTTGGGTGGGCGTTGAAATAGTCTATTGGGAGTGCAGTTTCAGTCCAGCAGTTTGGTCTCCTGGTTGTGCAGATGATAGCCAAGTCCAAGTGGCCCTGGACAATTGCTCAATCCAAAAGCAAGTAAAGGTATGGGTTGAACCTGTGGCCCATGAAGGAAAACCCCAGCTTGAGTTACAAAAGGATCAACTTGGAAGAATAGGGGCTCAAGTACTGATATCAACAAGGAAGAAGGAGCAACACGTGAGACCGGAAAGCGCATAAAGCCTCGTTGGCTGAGGGAGTTCGTTATGGCTGAGCAACGTTGAGCGATTCGCGGATGGCCAAGCACCGTAACCGAAATCTGTTATCCCAATTGTTATTTTCCTTTTCTTAATTGCTAAATAAATTGTAAGGGTTGCTATATAAGCTTTTTTGGTTGTAATTTGGGGATTATGTTTTATGAAAAGAATGCTCCAAGGGACACTACGAGTTCGTTGTAATGCCTTTCGGCCTATCGAATGCTCCATCCACCTTTCAAGCCACCATGAACCAGGTTTTTAAACCTTTTTTACGACGGTTTGTCATTGTATTCTTTGATGATATACTCATTTATAGTAGAAACCTCGAGGACCATACTCAACATTTGCAGTTGGTGTCACAAAGCCTGGCCGAGAACAATTTTTTTGCGAAGGGGAGAAAATGTCAGTTCTTTCAAAACAGCATTGAGTACTTAGGACACCTAGTTTCCAGTGATGGTGTCAAGGCAGATCCTACTAAAATAGAGGCAATGATCGATTGGTTGCCTCCACGGAACCTTAAGCAATTGCGAGGCTTCTTGGGATTCACTAGGTACTACCGAAGATTTGTCGCTCACTACGCGGCAATAGCAGCCCCACTCACTGAACTATTAAAAAAGGATAACTTCAGTTGGAAGGAGGAAGCAACAACAACTTTTGAGAGGTTGCAACAAGCCATGATAGCAATACCCGTACTTCATTTTCCTGACTTCTCGAAGATTTTGAAGTAGAAACTGACGCATCCAACATCGAAATAGGTGGGGTTTTGATGCAAGATGGACATCCATTAGCATATTTCAGCAAGAAACTTGGGCCACGCATGATGGGAACATCAACCTATGTACGGGAATTACGAGCCGTTGTTGAGGCGGTGGCCAAATGGCGACAATACCTGCTTGGACGGCACTTTGTCATTAGGACCAATCATAAGAGTTTGAGGGAGCTTCTTACTCAGGTGATTCATACCCCAGAGCAGCAGCAATACCTTTGAAAGTTGATGGGTTATCAATTCACTATTGAATATAAGGGTGGTAAGGAGAATTCAGTCGTCGATGCCTTATCTCGGAGACATGAATTGCATAGTTTTCAGCTCCAAGCAGCTTCACGGTGGGCAAGTATGATTTCTTGTCTGAATTGAGGCATGAAAACATTGAATGTTTGGAATTACAAGCACTACATAAACAAGTGCTTGACGGGGCTGCGCAAGATCACCACTACAATGTACGGGATGGCCTCTTACTATATAAGAGTCAATTCATGATCAGTAAAAGTTCAAAATTGAAGAAAGTACTACTTCAAGAATTCCACGATACTCCCATGGCCGGACACGCAAGAGTGGAAAGAACTTTCTTGAGACTCAACGCAAACTTCTTTTGGGAGGGCATGCAGAGAGAGGTAAAGGAATTCGTGGCAGCATGTGTCATTTGCTAGACTGTGAAATACTCCCCCACGGCCCCCTATGGTCTACTTCAGCTGCTTGAGATTCCAGAACGTGTGTGGGAAGATTTAGCTATAGACTTCATAGTTGGGCTGCCCAACTTCACGGAAACACCAACATTCTGGTGGTTATTGATCGGTTTACCAAATATGCTCGTTTTGGGGCCCTTCTTTCTCACTATACAGCCACAAAGGTTGCCGAGTTGTTCTCTCACATGGTCATCAAATTACATGGAATGCATTGAACAATTGTATCCGATTGCGATCCCATTTTCACAAGTACGTTCTGGAAGAAACTATTTGAATTGATGGGCACTAAGTTGAAGATGAGCTCCGCTTACCACCCGGAAACAGACGGTCAAACTGAAGTGACAAACAGATATGTAGAGCAGTACTTGAGAGCATTCACAACCGAGAACCCCAAGCAATGGAGTCGGTTTCTCTCTTAGGCCGAATATCATTACAATACGAGCCATCATTCAGCAATTGGCATGACCCCTTTTCAAGCAGTATATGTGAGGCTTCCACCATCAATTCCAGCATATACACGAGGAGCTACAACCATTCAGACAGTGGAGGAAGACCTCTTGACACGTAATTTAATCTTACAACATTTGAAAATGAAGCTAGAGCAAGCACAGAACTGGATGAGACAACAAGCCAACAAAAAACATCGAGACATTCAGTTCACAATAGGGGACTGGGTATTGGTGAAGCTACAACCTTACCGACAAACCACTGTTGCAAACCGGCTCAACTCCAAGCTCTACCGTCGTTATTTTGGTCCATTCCAGATTGTTGGCCACGCCGAACCAGTGGCATATACACTTGAGCTACCTCCCGGAAAAAGAATTCATCTAACCTTTCATGTTTCCTTGTTGAGAGCTTTCAAAGGGGACAAACCAGTTACAAGTTACTCGTTACCTAAGCTCAGTCACGCCAATAAGCCGCTACTCATTCCTATTGCTGTATTGGTTGGCCGCATTATCCAAGAACAGAACATATCAGTCAAACAGGTACCAATACAATGGTCTCACAGTACGCTAGAAGATTCCACATGGGAGGACCTCCACGCTTTTGGTCAGATATACAATGTACCCAACCTTGAGGACAAGGTCATTTTTTAGGGAGGGGGAAGTGATAGCCAAGCCCAAGTAGCCCTGGACAATAGCTCAATTCAAAAGCAAGTAAAAGTATGGGTTGAACCTATGGCCCATGAAGGAGAAGCCTAGCTTGAGTTACAAAAAGGATCAGCTTGGAAGAATGGGGGCTCAACTACTGATATCAACAAGGAAGAATGAGCAACACATGAGACTCGAAAGCGCGTAAAGCCTCGTTGGCTGAGAGAATTCGTTATGGCTGAGTAGCGTTGAGCGATTCGCAGAGGCCAAGCACCGTAACTGAATTCTGTTATCCCAATTGCTATATTCCTTTTCTTAATTGCTAAATAAATTGTAAGTTGCTATATAAGCTTTTTTTATTGTAATTTGGGGATTATGTTTTATGAAAAGAAGTTTTACTTGAGGAGTTTAGCACTGACTCGAAGAGTACGATTTTCTACCATTTTTGGTATTAGCAGAATTCAGCCGCCAGCTTGGTGGTTCTTGCTGCCGAAGTCAAAGTGTTGCTGAAAGCTATTTTTGGTAAGTTCTGAATTACTGGAGTCATTGCAAGGCAGTTGGGTTTATTCCTTTTCAACATCACAAAAAAATACAGCTGGTAAGGAACCCAATCAAAGGACGGTACCAACTAAGGTTACTTAACGAATTTCCACCACTTGGTAAAAGTTATGGAGAATTACCAAGGCTGCATTAACGTCAACCGGATATCCAGAGCAAGGTAAAGATAATCAAGATTCTATAGTTCAAACTTCTACGAAGGCATTTTTGGAAGAATTTGACCATGCAAACTCGAAGTCACCAAGTATGTCCCAAACGCTTGGCGATGATTACACTTAATTAGATGGAGGCTCGACAGTGAAGTCTCAAGCAACGGAAAAAAGTGAAGTCCAGAGCAAAAATACGGAACAGAATCCTGTAAAAGCTTCGTGGGCCAGCGTATTGTTGAAAAATGGTTTAATATTAGTGAAATAGGTCAACTTTGAGCCCAAAGTTCAGTGGAACCCGTGCCTTAATTTTAACAGGACCTATCATATTCACGATCTACTCCGCAAAGTGATTAAGATGATATGTTTATTTATCAAAAACCATTAGAATTGAATGAAATATTTAATGTCATAACAACCTACTTGAAACTAGAAACTAGTGAAGAATTTGATATATTGATAATTGTCAAACATTTATCCCATATAGGAAAGTTAGGAAACTTGGAAGTGGTTTATATAGTGTAAGTTTGGGAATTGGGTTTTGGGCCCAAGGGGTACCAATAATCTTTAGAAGGGGGGACCAATATCCTATCGGGTTCGGTCCTAAACCTATATGCGCGCGTCGCCGTCCGTTTGGCAGGCTTAGCACGTGCCCAAGACATGTTCGGGTTTGGACCCCAAGGGGTACCAATAGTCTTTGGTAAGAGGGGGACCTATATCCTATTGGGTTCAGTCCTAAGCCCACACGCCCGTCGCCGTCTGGCCAGCACGAGCATTAATTTTTTGGACAAAATTTATTTAAATTTTTGGCACAAATTGTAATTAATCAAATTCGTCTGTTATTTAATAGTCGGTTGATAACTGTTTTAACCATTGTAGTACTGAACTGTATGTCTGTTCGAGTTTGCGTTCTGAAAAGGATTGAAGGATGTCCGAATGGCCACAAATGATTCTATAAATAGTCAACCCCGCTGCCAAAATTATTACACCATTTTCATTGTAAATATTCTCTGCTTTGAATCTCATTCTCCATTTCTCGCATTCTGATATTATTTTGGAAGTAAATACACTTCTTTATGTTCGTTGGAAATCCTGCAGATTGTTGTACTGCTTCCGTAGGAGACGAAATTCGTTCTATCCTGGGAAATGATTGCTGAACGTCTTTAGCACCTTTGAAGGCAGCAAATTCGTTTTAAGGAAATATTGTGAAGTCGGTGGGCTCGAATTGATTTTCTGATCCTGTTGATCATACTGTTACGCTGTGTAAATTACGTTAAGGTAATTATGTCAGATTGTTTCGAAAGAGAAACTCATACTTTAGAAATAACACAATCTGCTAAAAATAGACCATTTAGGACATGCTGTAAAAGACAGTAAAAACATTACTAAGAATTTGGGTCTGACAGCAACCGGCCAGAACTGTTTGGTGCAAACAGCGAGTATGGGTGCTGGGAAAATGGTACAAATTGAACATTATGAAAGCAATGTTCATGAATCTGAGTAGGTAGTCTCCACTTGCCAAAACAATGTACAACAAGGGAAAATACTTCAGTCGCAACAGGCTGCAAAAGAGGATGAAGTTTCTTTCATTGAGGTAGACAAGAAAAATAAGACCACGAATGTCGCTACGGGACCATTGGCAAAATGAATTACACAACAACCTATTGTGAAGGATAAAATGCAGGTAAATAAGTCAGAAGCTGAATTACCTGACTTGCGTGAAACGACAAAATAGGGCACAAATTTTGAAGACCCCACATTAAAGGCAACAAGTAATGAAAACCTCAATGGAAAGCTTGATGTACAGCTATCCATACCATTGAAGAAGGATAAAAAGAGGGAGAACTCCCTCTTTATATCATCATGACGATTGCATTGTAGAACATTAGGAGTTTCAATATGCCCCTGTAACAAAATGGGATCCATCACCTCATTAAACAACTAAGTATTGATGTTTTTGGTGTTTTGGAGATGAAACTCAACCAAACAAAGTTAGCTCAAAACATGAGGAATACATTTGTTGGTTGGAGACATGCCGATAAGTTTCTATCACACCCGATGAGTAAAATTTTGGTCTTATGGGATCCAAATAAAGTCAACCTTCATGTGATGGAAGCTGACCCACAAGTTATTCATTATGAAGTAACTTGTAAGGTATCTTCTAACAAATTTTGTATTAGCTTTGTTTATGGTTCTCATTCTATTGTTACTCAGAGGACTTTATAGAGTAACTTAGTGGAATTTGAAGCAAATTGTTCAATACCTTGGATGCTTGTTGGAGACTTCAACAATGTATTTCGGTATGATGAAAAGTGTAACGGAGTAGATGTGACTCTGTATGAGATTAGAGACTTTGCAAACTGCCATTTGAATGCGGGTCTTTTGGACGTGAGATCCATTGGATGATTTTATACTTGGTCCAAAAATTTACTTTGGAGCATACTCTTGACTTAGAGCAAGCTCGAAGAGCTATGGTTAACAATTTGTGGTTACAAGCGAGTCTTCTTACGTTAGCTAATTTTGAGCCAGTAGGCTGCATTTCAAATCACTCATCATGTATTGTTTCACTTTTACAACAAGGTAGAGGTAAATGCAAGAACTTTAAATTCTTCAACATGTGGACTAATCATTTGGACTTTTAGGATACGATTTCAGTAGCTGGACCCAACAGGTTTTTACCATAAAATAATTCATTTTGTGTAAGAAGCTGCAAGTACTTAAAGGTGCTTTAATACAACATAACATCAAGTACTTTGCTCATATTTCTATCCAAGCTGAGAAAGCAAGAGAAGATCTTAAGTATGAATAAATTGAGTTACATGATCAACCTACGAATAGTGAATTGCAAGACATGGTAGCACGCATAAGAAAACAAGCATTGGGTATTAGTGATTCAGAGAGAAGTTTTTACTACCAGCAAGCCAAATCCGTATACTCGAGCAAAAGTGATAAATGCACGAAATTCTTTCACTCTATGATAAAGAGCAACACTAAGCAAAATTTCATTGTCGCCATATCAAGGAATGATGAGACTTCTACATTTTTATAAACATAGGTGGCTGATTAATTCCTTGGTTACTTTAGTAACTTGCTAGGAAAAAAAAGTGTACGTGACCCAATTGATCCTAACATCTTTGGAGAATGACCATTAATTTATTCGAAGCACGCAGGCCCTTGCTAGCGATATCTCGACTCACGAAATCAAAGAATCTTTGTTCAACATTGGAGATGATAAATCCCGATGTTGGATGGGTACACACCTTTTTTCTTCAAGAAATGTTTAGGAGACGATTGGAGGTGAATTTATTGAGGCCATTTTGGAATTATTTTCGTCCAACACGCTCCTCAAGCAAATTAACCATAGTGTTATCACTTTGATTCCTAAAGGCAGCCCTGCATCTGCAGTTGGATATTACAAGCCGATTTCATGATGCAACATAGTATACAAGATAATTATGAAGATTTTATCCACCAAATTAGCTCCAATTTTGGGATCCGTTATTGATCTATCACAAGCAGCATTTGTGAAAGGGAGGATTCTTATTGAAAATGTCCACCATGCACAAGAATTGTTAAGGCAATACAATAGGAAGAGAGTTGCACCAAGATGCCTCCTTAAGATTGATCTTAGGAAAGCATATGATACCATCAAAATGGGGCTTCCCTAAAGCAGTTTCAGAGGGACTTGGTTTTCCAGCTAGATTCATCTGTTGAGTGATGGTATGTATTTCCACGCCTACTTATTCCATCACACTTAATGGAAGCATTCATGGTTTCATTAAGGGCCTAAGACAAGATGATCCATTATCACCATTCTTATTTATGATTTGTCTTGAATATGTCTCAAGATCATTGAAGGCAATAACTAGCAATCCAGATTTTAACTACCATCTGAAGTGTGGGCAACCGAAAATTACACATTTGGCATTTGTGGATGACTTGATGTTGTTTGCTAAAGGTGATGTTATTTCGGTGTGCACATTAATTCATTGTTTATCGAAGTTTGGTGATTGTTCGAGACTTAGGATGAATTTGAATAAATCCAATCTATACATCGTTGGAATTCATGGGAAAGATTTGGAAGAAATTGTTAAAAACAAAAAAGAAGAATCGACAAATTCTTCATTTGAATGCAGAAGTTCTTTGATATCATTTTCTTTAGTATGAAGAAACTGAGGATAGAGCTAGGGAGGAGCATATTAACACAACAAAATAGTAGTTTCAATATTGGGGAAGTTAATGGCAGTGATCAAGAGCAACATTAAACATAAAACAATAAAATGTAAAAATATAAAAAATATACATATACATAACACTCTGCTGGTTTACACCAGCAGAGGAGTTGAGAGAGAGATGAGAGACTACATTGTTAAAGTATTTCAAATGTATATTTTATGGTGTGTTGCTCGAGATACATGGGGCTCTATTTATAGAGCAATGTGATAGACAATCTACCAACTAACACATCAACTAGACCACTTGCCTAACTCCCCTTAGGCTAGTACATGCCTAAATATACTAACATTTTTCATCACAAGTCTAGTTGGATTACTACCAAACTAGAACAATAAACTTGAAACCACAATTACAAAGATTTAGTTGACAAATAAGTGTCATCAATACCCAACAAACTCCCCTTTGACACTTAGCTTGGAAATCAAAAATTTTGAGTGTCAAAGCATCGATCCTTCATCAACAAATTTTTGCTCTTCATTTTCTTCATTTTTCTCTGGCCATTGCTGCTACTGATTTGGTTTTACTGGACTGCCATTTGCATACCAGTTTTGAACAAATTTAGCAAGCATACCGGATATCAACTTTGGACAACATACCAGATATAACTTTGTTTTGGCAGTTACCGGATTTTGAGCTTTTTCACACCGGATTTTGCCATTTTTATATCAGATTTGAACTTCAAACAATAGCTCACCGTATATCAACATTTCAATACCGATTTTCGCCATTTTTCAGCTTTTTCAACATGTTTTAACTTCCTTTATCTGGTTTCTCTCTTATTTGTTTTTTTTTTTAAATGATCATGCATTTAACACCAAACTCAGCCACTTTTTAAAACCACAAGTGGAGGACTGATCTGGCTACTGGTATTCCTCTGGTCACAACTTTAACACCTCAAGAAACTCAGGCTCTTTCACCTGGCTTTGTCCAAGAGTCCTTGAGCCATATTTCAGGCTGTCACTACAAGGTTTCAAGAGGTTGTTGCTGATAAAAAATGAGACTCCTTACACTTAAGATAGAGCTCGAAAATCTGGTCATTTTTCCTCACTGTGAAAGTGTCGAAATACAGATATTTAGCTAATGTTAACTGGGCCCAATTCTTTAATCTTCCCAAACCTTAAGCTGAAACAACAGAGCTTCAAAGAGCTCGAACAAAGCTAGCCATTATACGCCTGATCCCAAGGATCTTTCCCTTGCTGCTTACATGTTGACAACTCTCTTTAAGAGTGCTAAAAAGTGATAAAATACTAAGACATAAGGGGATTTTTTTTAAAATCAATTTTTTGTTCAGAGTTCCAGCATTTTGGAAGCATTTTCTTGGCCTTTAAGATCATTTAAAGCTCTGATACCATGTTAAAAATAAAAAAGAAGAATCGACAGATTTTTCATTTGAATGCGGAAGTTTTTTGATATCATTTTCTTTAGTATAAAGAAACTGAGGATCAAGCTAGGGAGGAGCATATTAACACAACAAAATAGTGGTTTCAATATTGGGGAAGTTAATGGCAGTGATCAAGAGCAACATAAAACATAAAACAATAAAATGTAAAAACATAAAACATATACATATACACTCTGCTGTTTTGCACGAGCAGAGGAGTCGAGAGAGAGATGGGAGACTACATTGTTAAAGTATTTAAATTGTGTATTTTATGGTGTGTTGCTCGAGATACATGGGCTCTATTTATAGAGCAATGTCATAGACAATCTACCAACAAATGGACCACTTGCCTAACTCCCCTTAGGCTAGTACATGCCTACATATACTAACATTTTTCATCACAAGTCTAGTTGGATTACTACCAAACTAGAACAATAAACTTGAAACCACAATTACAAAGATATGGTTGACAACTAAGTGTCACCAATACCAAACAGAAATCCAAGCCTTGGTGAACATGCCGACGGGTACTATGTCGTTCAGATACTTGGGTATACGACTTCCAGGAGGAAAATTGAAAGTCAGCCATTACGCCTCATTTTTGGATAAGATAGTTGCGTAAATAAATAAATGAATGAATGCTTCTTTATCTTATGCTGATAGGGCTGAATGGGTAAGGGCGATCCTACAACAAGCCGAGTGATTTTGATAATCTATTTTTCTAATTCCTGCCACGATCAAGGATAGAATCACACGACTTTGTTAAAACTTTCTTTGGAACTCTAAAAAATTGTTAGTTTCTTGGACTGATATTTGTCTCCCCAAAATTGAAGGAGGACTCGATTTCCGTGGCATCAAATACTTTAATAATGCATTGTTGGCCAAACCTCTTTGGAATATTCATGCTAAGAAAGATACACTTTGGGTTTGGTAGATCAACCACGTGTATTTGAGAAACACAACTATATGGGAATGCTTATCTAAAAGGGATGATTCATCATTGTTCAAGAAACTGATTTCTTTGCAGATTTGTTGAAGCAATCTGAGTGAACATCACAGGCAGCCATCTTAAAAGTCTCGTATTGTGTTCAAGAAGATAACTTAAGCATTACCATGGCTTATGATTATTTCTGTCCAAATGGGGCTATATGAGTTGGGCAAAAGGATGTTTGGAGCTCATGTATCACCCCAAGCATTCTTTCATCCTTTGGCTTAGTGCAAAAAATAAACTTCTTTCTAAAGACCACCAACAGTATATGGACATTGACGATACATGTGTGTTTTGTCGAACTTCAACTGAATCTGCCCAACACTCATTCTTCCAATGTGTCATAAGTTTAGAGATTTGGGGACAAATTAGAGCCTGGTTGGGCATCAAAAAGAGGAGGAGAGGACTACTTGGAAAAGCAAGGAAAAGAGAGTTGCATTGGCCAGCACTTTTTACAACATTTGGACAACCCATAATAGGCTACTTTTTGAAGATCTTAAAATGCAATTTGAGAGCATCTTAAGACGGATCAAAACACGTGTGCAAGGTAATATTTTCATTGTATCCTCATGTTTTGATTCAGTTCGAGTCATTAGCGTCGGGTCTTTAGATAATTATCATTTGCACATCGTTTGATCATGATTGCCCAGGTATGCCTGGAGTACTTGTAAATATGTAGAGTGATCAATAAAATTTACGCTTACCGATAAAAAGGTATTGGAGCTTTTTTTATATCTTGCATAAAATGTACGATGGTGACATGTTCAACAGTTGATAATTGAATACAGTGACTTGGGAAGTGGTGATCTTTGGTTCATAAATGTTGTGTTAAGTACTAACGGCATGTCATATCAACTATTGATGGATAAATTTATGGTAGTTCTCAAGATTGAATTAAAATTTATTTTTTATCCACCTATGAATTAACATATCATGTCCCATATACTCATTAGATAATTTCTTTATGATAGAAACATATATGCACCAAATATGGATTGATATTAGATTTAACTTCTCTCTTCAATATACCATCCTAGAATTCATGTTCCCTAATTGACAAGAAACTAGTGAACATATACCGTTATTGCTGGGAATGTGGCCCAAATTCGGTTTAGGGTTGGGTGATTTGGGGTATTGCACCTGAATATGTTGAAATAGGGTCCAAGAAGGAAAATGTTGAATTTATGGTGCTGGACGGCCGCTTGCCTACCGCTCGAGCAATAGGCTAGTTTTTGGACTGGAGAGCTATCGTCCATCTATCGTCAAGTTCTCGCTCGAGCGATAGGGTCGTTGCTCGCCTGGCGCTAGGCTAGCACTCGAGCGACGGCATAGTGAGATTTTTTCTTTTTTTTTTCCACGCACATTTTGACATGGTTTCCATCTTTAGGTTATTTCTAGGGTTTTGACATCTTCCATATAAACAGTAGATTCTTCATTCAATTTTGGCATTGTTGTAATAATATTATTTTCTCCATTGTGATGTGATCCGGAGTGCGCAACATATCAATGAACATTGGGCGAACGTTGGGAAGAGGCCAAAGCCGGGTGCGAGCCTTCACGGAGTCACTACAAGACACAAAATTGATGGTTCAAGCCATGGAGCGCGCAAGGTTGAAGTTGACATGCCAAGGAACAAGTTTCATGTTGGGATCAATTGGATCAACACGATACAAGTAGCCGAAGAAAGAAGTCAACCGGAACTCTAAGCGACCGCTTAGAGTAAATGGCAAGCGGTCGCCCAAGCCACTACCGAAAATACATAGAGGAGAAAAAAATCTTCTAAGCGACCGCTTAGAAACATACCAAGTGGCCGCTTAGAACAAAACTGAAGCCGAATTTTCTAATTTTGGCAAGATGATTTAGTTTGACTATAATTCTTATTTTTGGTAATTTCTATATTTTAAGACTCTTAATATTTCGCATTTTCCTTACTTTTAGGGTTTTACCATGTTTCCATATAAATAGGATTTCTTCTCATTGTAAAAGCTGGACTTTGATTATTTGAGAGATTTTTATAAAAATTTGTGAGATTTATTCTTCCAATTTTTGGTGGTTTAAATTCTTAATTTGAACTTATCAAAAGGAGATCGCAGTCTTTTTGTGGCATTCCCACTGCACGGTTCTTGTTCTGAGTAATCAATGAGTTGGATTTCTTACATGTAATCTCGGTTCTTGATACGAGTTGAACAACGGGTCGGGTTGAAGATTTGCACGGCGTGATTTCTAGCTTTATTGGGTTTATTTCATCTTATTCATGGGTTTCCAAGCATGTTATTGGTCGGGTTCACATCACATTGGTTGTTGAATAAAATATTATGTTCCTCTACCATTCTATTTATTGCCTTTAACCTCGTTTTTTGTGTGCGATCATATATTTCATATTGTGTTATATAACCTCTTTGGTTCTCAACAAGTGGTATCAGAGCTGTTCTGCTTTTAATAAAATAGTTTTCAGATCTGGTTCAGTTTATAACAGTTATAATACATCAAAGTTGCCCTAGATTGTGACTACGATAGTATTGTGACATTCCTTGAGTGGCATATTATTATGACATTCCTTGTTTCTATTGTTGTCACTAAATTGTGACTACGATAGTATTGTGACGAGTACACTAGGCTATAAAATATTGAGATATTTACATGTGACCTTAAAAAATACTTGACATTATATGTGTTTGCGTGGAAATTTTGTTCACGCTCCTCTTCGACATTTGAGAAGGTAATGTAACATCTTAACTTGATTTCATTCATGAAGCATAATTTTAGGACTCAAATGGAGAAAGGTTACAAATAAAAGATGGGTAGTAAATTCAATATAAATTTTCTTAAATGCGCCACATCTGAACTGATGTCCAAGTCTTCAACTTTTACTAATTTTTATCTTTATGTCCCCAAATTTTTCATCATATATTTTTTCTTAACATTCTATTAATTAGTATAAGTTATACTTAATGATGATCAAAATTTTCGTTACAAGAGAATAAAAAAATATTTATTTGTCCTTTGTACTTTTAAATTAGTAAGATAAACAACAAGTACCATATTTTTCCATACGAACAATTTATTTGAATAAAAATCATCATCAAAGAATCGTACTAATTAATGGAATGTCATAGATTTGAATGTGACAAAAAAATAGGAACATAAATGTAAAAAAAATTGAGAACCTTCATTTCAATTAAAATGTGGTACATTTAATAAAATCCGTGGCATATATATTTACCCATAAACCATATCTAAAATATATAGTATACTAAATAATTAATTTCCCAAAATACCTTATTTTTCGATAGTGTTTTATAGCCTGATTTCTCAAATCGTATAATTCAGTATAAAGTTAAGGCTAATTTTGTCATAATAATTAGAGAATAATACATAACACAGGTCTTAACTATACCACAATTCAATTTTAAGAGAAAAGGTATAAAAATTCAAAATTTAGGTGGTAATTAATAAATATTATACATAAAATAATATATTATATATTTAATAAATATCCATCATAATATCTCGACCTACTCCAATTCCTTCTCTCTCCATCTCTCGACTCTATTCTCTCAGACATGGACAGCCATTGAAAGAGCTCTCCCCCACCTCTTAAATTAGATCCATATCATTAAATCGTTCAAAAACAAATGGCCAATTCAATATAAGTTGGAGAGAAGAACAAATCGAGCAAGAGATTGAATAAAAAAAACATCAAGAACTTGAATAAACAAACATTGAGGTTGATAATCAAGAACAAGAATTGGACCATGAAGTCTCTTTCTTGTACTTATAAATTCCAAGTGATGTTCTTCCATTCCTCTTGTTCTTTTATCATTAGAAACATGTTTAGTTAGATTTTCATTGTATTCGATGATTGATGAACCTTTTTACGCATTTATTTTAATTTAGGACGATTAATTTAATATTTCTTGATTTTTTTGATTAAATTGGTATTCCTACAATAATTATTTGATTGCTTAGCTATCAATTAGACAATAAGTTGCCTTTTGTAGTGTAGGAATACTCACAATGAGCTTAGAACACGGAAAAACTAACATGTGTAGTTAGAATTAGGAATAATCTCTTTCACAAATGCAATCACTTAGATAATCTAAACTAAATAAATTATTTTCATATGAATTTGGACTAGGAACAGGATCGAGTTAAGTTAATTATAAGTCCATGTGTCTTGGAAAAGAGCATTGAATAATTTAGCATGAAATTAACAATATTATAAACTAAGACTTGAAATAAATGGCAATATTGAGATTCAGGATTCCAATACAAGCATCTCACATTCGAAAACTTCACTTTTATTACTTTAACAGATTAAAAGTAGTATAGAAAACTAAACAAATCAATCTCTTGATATTATGTACACTCGAATTTAGTAAAAGCTAATGAACTAAATATTAGATTGTATTTCTCATGGGAACGATAAACTCGAAACTCACTATTTCTAATGATCTCGTATACTTGTTGGTTTTAGCGTGACAAGTTTTTGGTGCCATTGTCAGGGAATAATGAATTTAATTTTAGTTTAGTAGTCCATATTAAGTTCAATTTTTTCTTTTTTCTCTTTTTGCTTTTTCTTCTTTTTAGGCTTTAATTACTTGATATCTTCTTGTTTCACTATTCGCATGTTTTCACCAGTTTATGCAAGATTCTAACGAGATCGAGATCCTTCCTATAGATCTCATGATCGAAAAGACCTTCAGGCAACGCCCAAAAAAAGAAAAGAGCAAGGGTAATGGTGAGAATCAGATTCAGAATGCACTTCAGGAAGCATCATTTCCAGTTCAGCAACCACATCCGATTCAACCTATATTAGTGGGAGATAATGTGAATCCTATACCTACACCAATGCAGTCGGCAATTATCTACTCACCATTAGGATAAGTCAACTTCCACATCTAGCCAGATGTCATAAACCTCTTCCAGAATTATCTTCTGGACATCAGATTTTTTGACAAATCCACGGAGAATACACATGAACACCTACATATTTTTCTCTTACTGTGCGAATTAATTAGCCTTGAGGGAATGCTAAAAGATGCATTTTGAATGCGTCTATTACCTCACAATTTGAATGAGGGTGCAAAAGCATGGATGTATTCACTACCTCCTGAGAGCATTATATCGAGTAATAACATGGTACAAAAAATTATCATAAAATATTTCCTGCCATCTCGGGTCCATCAAATCAGAAATGAAGTATATCTTTTTAGACAGTGGGACTTTGTATCGGGAAGCATGTGATAGGTTCAAGAGCACACTTAGGAATTGTCCAAATCTTGATGTTCCTAAACTGGCATAAATATATCTCTTCTACAATGTGGTGCGCTAAGAATTACAGAATATTGTAGATGCTTCGATGGGCGAATCAATTTTGACGATTGGGGTAGCTAAAGCACATAATCTATTTGAGAGAATTGCTAAGAGTCATGCCAACTAGCCAATAGATAGGGAGGCTCCGAGGAAGGCAACTGGGATGCAATATGTGGACCTAGTGACAGCATTAGCAGCACATATAGAAACAATAACGAAGAAGCTTGACACTTTAACTCAATCTTGTAGATGGTATAGTATGCAGCTCGAAAATTAAAGTGCAAATAATCAAAACATGTGACGGACTTCAAATCGATAATTGGAGATTATTATGATCAATTGGATACAATAAGAAGGCCAAAATGAATGAAATATAATCAAAGGACATTTACAAATCAAGTTCCAACCGCAAAAGGCATATTCCAAATTTTTGACCAAAATTTGGAAGAGTTAAAGTTCGAATTAGATTTTTGGAATAATTGTGGGCATTTGAGTTAAATTTTCAATATATTTTGAATCGCCTCAATTGGATATCGGGAAAGAAAGTTTAATCAAAATACTGAAAGCTGTACAGATACAAAATCATGCGCATGTGAATGTAACTTTTTTTATTTGATTGAAATTATTTTCGAAGGCAATTTGGACGTAGATCTTAACTTAATTTCATCATATAAAATACAAGACATGGGCAGCCATTGAAGGAGCTTTCTGTCACCTCTCAATTGAGATCCATATTATAAAATCATTCAAGAACAAGAGAAAATTCAATATAAGTTAAAGAAGAGAACAAATCTAGCAAGAGATTGAATAAAAAAAATCAAAATCTTGAATAATCATACCTTGGGGTTGATAATCAAGAATAAAAATTGGATCGTGGCATTTCTTTCTTGTATTTATAAATTTCAGGTGATGTTCTTCCATTCTTCTTGTTCCTTTATCATTAGAAATATGTTTAGTTAGATTTCCATTGTATTCGATAATTGATGAATCATTTTGCGCCTTTAGTTTAATTTAAGACGATTAATTTAGTATTTCTTAATTAGTTTTGCATTCTCATCATAATTATTTGATTGCTTAGCTACCAATTAGATGATAAGTTGCTTGTTGTAGTGTAGGAATACTCAATGAGTTTAGAACACAGCAAAACTAACATGAATAATCTCTTTCACACATACAATCACTTAGTTAACCTAAGCTAAATACATGATTTTTATTAGAATTCAAACTAGGAATAAGATCAAGTCGTATTAATCATAGGTTCGTGTGTCTTGGAAAAGTGCATTGAACAACTTAACGTTATCGATTATTAAAATGCATGAAATTAACTATATTATGAACTAAGAGCTAAAATAAGTGGCAATATGGGAATTCAGGATTCCAATACAAGTATCTCACATTTGAAAACTTCACTTTTTTTTTTTCCTTTAGTAGATTAAAAGTAGTACAAAAAACTAAACAAATCACACTCTAGATCTTACGCACACTCGAATTTAGTAAAAACTATTGAACTAAACATTATACCTTATTCCTCGTGGGAACGATAAACTCAAAACTCACTACTTTTATTACTTATATAACGATCTCATACTTATTTACTTAATTTTTCCCTTGGTCCTGACATTTATTTACTTATCAGAATATGGAAATAATAATACAAATCTACAAATAAAACTTTAAATCCCCTTTTTGCTTATAATTCGGGTCTTTTAAAAGATAATGTGTGCAAATCTAGTTTTGAAAATATCTACCAAAAAAAAAATATATATATATTTATTGTCAAGTCCAATTTTTGGAAAACATTACATTCCATCCTACCTTAAGTAATTTTTCTTTTTAAAGATAATATACGTGGTTGCTTGTTGAATTTCCATAGGCTTAAATTTATTTAAAGCATATCGGACTAGTATTGAGTTTTCATTTCTTATGTAGGTTGAGCATAAGGCTTGTCTGTGGACTAGGCCATTACACCAAAAAAAATATTTTTGTAATGTGCAAAAAATGTTGCCTAAGAGTTTTTGCAGCATTCGGGAGCACGTTGCTGATTGTGATATTGCCATAGAGTCCTACCTTTTTCGCAAAAAGGGCTACGACAGCGTTCGTTGCACGTTGCGAAAAATGGCTACAACAAAGTTCTCGGCACGTTGCGAAAAATGACTACGACAACGTTCGCTGCACGGTGCCATAGCCCTTTTTCGTAATGTGTCTCGAACGTTGCCGTAGCCCTTTTTCGCAACTTGCATCGAACGTTGATAGGCGTTTTTAGTTCAATTATCATATATTTTTTTCATTAATTATTTCCTGAATAAATAATTGTCCAAATGCATTTCTAGTACATATAATCAATGGCAACAAGTACATAACATGCACCAAGTGCAAAAGCAAAATTAAACTAATATTCCAATTGACAAAAATTTCAAATTATATTCAACACATTTTCTCATCCCATAAAAAGTGCATCTCCAACAATATTGAGGTTTTTTTACTTTCTACCGTGTAACCTCAATGTCGATCAAAATACTCAGCAATGTGAAACAAAATACTTATGTACGCTTCAAAGTTACAATAGCAAATACATAGAAAAAGAGCTTAGAAGAGTCCTACTTCCGTGTCATGACAATGACATGTGTAGAATGCAACATGTGTCTTGAACATCAAGCTCTTCATTGGAACGAGAATCAGAGAAGACATGAAACTGTGAAGACTCATATCCATATATCTTTTATTCTGCTGAAACAATAGACAAAAAGATATTAGACTAACAGAAAATACAGAGCACTGTGTGTCATTCAATACATTAGCAGCAGAATCTCGAATAGACGATTAACCAAAGTGAATACTAAAACTCTTCAGTTAAGCAAGTTTTGCAACTGGTGGACAAAAATATAGAAATGAAGAAATAAAAACATGCAAAAGTGCAAAAATTCATAGAATACCTTCGTCAAATGAGTCTAATACTACTCTTTGGCCAAGCAACGGTACTTCCCATGACTTCATTTAGCACTCGAAATTCATCAGTAGGTCTATATAAGGTCAAGTGACCCATATACACTTCTTCAACCCAAACCTTCCAACAATCTCGTCCAAGTGGCATGTGGTGTACCTTTACGCTTGGGTCGGTTGATGCAATCTTTCCTTCTGCTACAACTTCTTCCTCATTATACCGGTACCAATGCAATAATTGACACCTTGAATTTTTCGAAGGTGTAGTACCTCCAAGGATACCACTTCCTTGTTAGGACTACAAATTCACAGTAAAATGAACATATTCTCTTTAAAATTAGTATGCTATAGTCTGAATTTATATTAAACAAACAATATAAATGCACTTGACCTCATGTCATCTACATTCTTAGTTTGATTCTGTAAAATATTACAAGAATTAACAAGTTATTCTATGTACTAAGTTATGTAAAGCGTAGGAACTCATTTTAGATATAATGATAAAGTATATAACCTGTGATAACCTGGGAAGTGCTTCAACTTTTTCTTCTAGTGCGTCCATCCTTTCTAATTGAGATTGGAGACTTTCTAATTGAGTTTGCACTTGGCTTTCAAGTTCTCTCACCCGAGGATTACACTGAATTTGTCCATCGACTTTTGATGGTGTAACCCCAAATCCAAGTCCTCTTACTCTTCCACGACGTTCAGGACCTAGAACCTGAACAACAACATCATCACGAATGGAATCTTGTGCTGGTATATTGGAAATAGATTGGACGCAATCTTCTATCTTTTTCTGCACTTATGGAACTTAATTTTTATACTAGCAAGTGATACATAAAATTTCTGCACTCCAGGGACATCGTTCTGATGTGAGAGGTCACACTTAGCTTAGATAATACTCTTTTGATGTCAACAAGTCACAATGCAGTTAAAATATGGAATCCCAGTACCAATTCTTGCCTCAGATAATACTCTTTTGATGTCAACAAGTCACTATGTACACTTAATTATTTTCAACTTCATTAAAATCAATTTGTAAATGCACTTCAACGTTCTATTTGCTCAACGTTCTATTTGCTTGAATAAGCTGACAGTTGATATTGACAACAGCTTCCTAGAAGAATAAAAATGGTTCAATAATAAGCAGTTAACCGTGACTAAACACCCAAAGATAAGCATTTTACAGATAAGAGGTGAAGGCCATCAACAAGGAATCAAAAACGCAGATTGAAAATTTGTCAAATATAGGGACACACACACTTGGTTAGACTTTGTCAAAATTATTCCCCTTTCATCCAAATATAATCCTAGAAGTAATCTAAACATCTCCCTCCATTCACTTTTAGCAAAGGCCTAGCTTGCTATTTATCAACCCAAGTACATGTAGCATATCTAGTAATATCCATTATCGAGCATAATTATCATGTGAATAGTCAAATCAAAACAACTAAAAAAAATCAAGGAAAAAATAGAGAGAAATAAGAGGGCTTTCAATTTCGGGCTCCACCTTCTTCTGCCGAGTGCCGACTGCCAAGTGTCATATCCAAGTGCCGAATCTACTTCTTCTTCTTCACCAGTTCAGTAACTTCATCGAGTGACAAGTGGTTTACGACGAGGGTATCTTCCCACTTCCATCTAGGGCTCAAAAACAAAAATAATCGCAACACATCACGAGATTGGGGGAAGACAAGCAGCACCAAGTGAGAGTTTTTGAGAGGTTGAGAAGTCGAATGGAGGAGCGAAATGGCGGAGATTGGCAGTGTTGAGGACTAGAGGTTGGCGGTGGCAGAGACGGGAGAAGACGAATTGAAGTGGAATTGGAAGTAGGGTCTTGTCGTCTTTAGGTTGTAATTGAATGGAAATTGGAATGGTTGTAACTTGTACGAGTTGAATGGAAATTAGAAAGTTGGGCTTCTTCAATTTTGGGCCAATTTATGTGTGGGCTCTGACTTTTTCAATATATATATATATATATATATATATATATATATATATATATAATAAAAACAATTTTTTAATTTAACAATTCTTTTTTAATTTCAAATTTTTAAAAATAAAAAATAAAAAAGTGGTGAGGTTGTAAAACAAGCATACATTCTTTGTAGCGACCCGAATTTTAAAAAGTACAAATTTTATAACTTAAAGTATAGCGCTACGACAATCCCGTCAAAGTTTAGAATTCATTTTACGTCCATCGAGTTGTCTAGCAAAAATAATTAATTTAAGAATTTCGAAACGATTTTAAATTTCAAAACTCAATATTTATTTATCGAGTTCAATTTCGAACAATTTTAAAAGTATCAAATTCTTATCGATTTAAATCCAATTTTTATGTCCAATATTCTATTTAGAATCCAATTCCATTAAGTCCAAATTATATATTTTAATCCAATTTTATTTAAATCCTATTAGCCAAAGAATTGTTTTTCAACCCAAACTCTAAGCCCAATTTATTACCTCGTTTTTCGTGCCCTAACCTACTGATTACTGTTCATTACCACCGTTCTCACGACTTCTCAACCACAGCCTCAACACCTCCACAGCAATTTCAGCAAGGTAAGAAGATCATCATCTCCATCAATCCTACCTTAGTCCAATGTAAATTTCACATAGACACACACGGTTAACTCACAATCACCCACGCACGAGATTTCATCCACCAACAGTTTCAAACGCCAACACCAAACTGCAAACCACAACCAATCACCCAAACCCTCCAACCAAACCACCACCACACGGCCACCAACCCACATCAACCACCACCAACCACCGCCTGCAACTACACGAAACGGCAGCCCCGGTTGCCCAAATCGACCCCTCCATCTCAACCAAAATCAACCCAAAATTCAACCATCAAAGCCAAGAATAATAAAGCCCAAACACTTACCTCCACTTAGTCGACCACTTTGGCCGGAGTACCCGTCGAAAAACCAAGAAAATCCGAACTGTAGGCTTGGTCTTGACCTCGGTTCGAACCCAAAAACCCCCCTCAATCGACTCTCCCGCCGTCGCCACTGATTTTGGCCCCCATCACCGTCGTCGCCGTCGCCGGTCCCCACTTCACCTCGCCTCCTCCGCCCAGTCGCCGTCCCCGTCGAGTGAGAGTGTGAGAGCAAGAGAGAGATTATAGATATATAATATGTATTTATTTGAGTTTCGAAAATTACCCCTTAAGTCCTAGTTCTTTTAAAAGCTAACCATTTAACCCTAAGGTTTTAAATGTTTATTATTTCAATTTCAAAGGTTTTACAAATTATTTTATTCAGTCCCTATGTTTTAAGTTACTTTTAAAATTACTCCACAATTTCCAAAAAGGTTATTTCAGCCCTTTAAACTTTTAAAATTCAGTTTTAATACTTTTCAATTTAGTCCCTAAAGTTTTAAAGTCTTAATTAAACTTAGTATCTTAAATTAAATTAATTTTGTTCTTGCTAGACGAGTTCGCGGGCAAAGTGTGAAGCACGGTAACATTTCAATTGTTCAATTTCCAAGAAAGTTTTCAAGACTTCGAGGTGGGGTTTACATTTAAGCAATTGTGGTTATTTGTCCATGTTAATTCTTGATGTGTGATTTTGATTGTGATGTAATGTTTATACATATGAAAATGTTGCCAGGGACCGTAAATATATCCGGGATCGAAATCGGGTCCTTGGGAATGCCCACAGTGCTAAAATTTGCTAAGCTTATATCATGTTGTCAGGGACCGTAAATAGGTCCGGGATCGAAATTGGGTCCTTAGGAATGCCCACAGTACATATTCTATAGTATGTTGTATGGATATTATATTCACCACTTGATTGCATATTTTGACTTAATTTGGACTGATTGCTGTATCTCCACTGAGTATAATTCATTATGCTCACCCCACTATTTTTCCAACCTTTCAGGTTAAGGAGCTTGGCAGGGCAAGGCAACGAGCGGTGCAAATTTTTATTTAATAATAGAACTTTTAAATTTCAAGTTTTGAAACAAGAAGTTTTAAATAGTTGATTTCCATTTTGATACTTAAATATTAAATTTTAGTATCTTTGCAAATGTCGGTTTTTGCTAATCATATTTGGTATTGACTCTTGAATGTGAGAAAAATTATTTTAGAAGTGATGTTTCCGCGTTTTGTGTTAAATTGCTATGGATTTTTAAAGTATATGTTTGCCTTCGTATTGTGGCGACTTTAAAAAAAATTTATTTACAGGTTACTTTGACTTAAGTAACGTCTCGAGTTATTAGTGAAATTGGGGCGTTACAGTGTGGTATCAGAGCACATGTTTACCTTTCTGTAGACTTGTGAAAATTTTACAAAAAAAAAAGGGGTGTTTAGTATTTAATTTAAATGCCAACCGCTCTTGCCGCGCCACGCCTACTCCGAAAAGGTAAAATGTTTAGAAAATTTTATTTGATGAAGTCTGAAAATTTTCATCTGCTGGATACCATGAATTTATTATATTACTGCATCTGAAATTGATTGTTACAATGAAAAGTTACATGAGAATGAAATTTTACTATAGTTGATGCAGTTTGAAATGTTTGAAAGTTTGTATCCAGTACATGTTATAAAAATTTTCCATGAGCTATTATGTTTGGGAATTGAACTTGTGACGTGAAGTATTTAAAAAAAAAATATTTGAAAATTATAAATTTAGTCCTCGGAATTAGGCTAAAACATGAAGTAACCCATTTCAATAGAATTTACCTTCATAATTGATATGTCAAAAAGGACTGTATGAGATAGAGATGTGGGAAGAACTGTTTGTGGAAATTCAATAGGGGAACATATTTCGGATTATAGATATTGGTTGCAATTTTATTATCTGTTTTCCTTTTGGAAAATTTGAGATAATAATAAAATTTGCTTTTAGCTCTACTGTGATTTTCCTTTTAGATTTTATTATTCCTAAATGGCCATTTTGAATTTCACAACTTAGTGGATGCTGAGACAAATATTATTGTGATTTAGGGAAATGTCTCGTAGAACAAATCGAGTTCCCGTGAATCGGACTGCTGCAAGACAAGCTACCCCAGGCCAGGCTGCTACTGGCGATGCGGGAAATAATTCATTAAGGGATCTCGTGAATGCTCTCCAGGGGCTCATTCAGCAACAAGCCCCAACAGCTCGACGAATCCCCCTAATCCACAGGCTAATGCAGACAATACTAGCATGGTGGTTGAACAGTTTCGCAGATATAAACCACCAACATTCAATGGTCGGACAGGACCTTTAGCTGCAGAGGAATGGCTAAGGGCATTAGAGAGGATCTTTAAACATATAGCCTGCTCAGACACTCAGAAAGTGTCATGTGCTGTTTTTCAGCTTGAAGAGGATGCAGATCATTGGTGGGAATCATATCAGCGCACCAGAACTGAGGCACAGCAACTTGAATTGACATGAAATGGATTCAAGGAATTGATAATACAGAGGTATTTTCCCCAGTCTTTTCGGAATCAGAAAGAAACAGAGTTCCTTGAACTTAGACAGGGAAGTATGTCTGTGGTGGAATATGAAACGAAATTCAACCAGCTGTCCAGATATGCTATCCATCTGGTTGACACGGATATCAAAAAGGCTAGAAGATTTGAAAGGGGCTTACGCCCAGAAATTGGAGGAATCATGGCAGGTTTGGGACTCACTACTTATGCCGAAGAAATTGAGCGAGCACAAGCTATATCATCTCGCTTAAACCTGGAAAAGACTACTCAGAAACCCGTAGAGGTACAAGTGAAAAGGAAATGGGACAGTCAGAATATGGGCAAAGGCAGATATCAGAATAAGAAGGGAAAATCATGGGGAAAAATGGAAGAAAAGGCTAGCACTGAGAAACCTGTATGCCCAAAGTGTGATAAGCGTCACCATGGAGAGTGCTTACTCGGGAAAGGAATGTGTTTCAGATGTAAGAAACCCGGTCATTTTGCTGGTGAATGTCCTGAATTCAAGGGTAAGGAAGATGCTAGGAAGGGAAAGGCTCGAGTTTTCGCTTTAACTCAGAAGGAGGCAGAGAATGATCCAGATGTGATGACAGGTATTCTATCAGTATTCAATATACCTGCTATTGTTTTGATTGATTCCGGTGCAACGAATTCTTTCATCTCTACTAGTTTTCATGCTAAGATTGAGAATGTATGTGAAAGTGTGAATGATGCCTTAGAAGTTAGTATCCCTTCAGGTGAAACTATTATCACTAATCTGATGTCGAAAGCTGTTAAGTTTGAAATAGATGGGAAGAACTTAGAGGCTGACTTGTACTTAATAGACATGAGGGACTTTGATATTATTTTAGGCATGGACTGGCTTAGTTGCAATCACGCTACAATTTAAGTGTCATGAGAGGGAAGTGCTCTTTCAGAAACCAGGAGAATGTGAATTTACTTTCTTCGGGACAAAAGTTAAAACCATGCCCCGTGTCATATCAGTGTTGAAAGCACAGAAGATGTTGAGAAAGAGTACAAATCAAGGATATCTAGTGAGCATCACTAGTGTTCAGGCAACTGAGGTAACTGTTACAGATGTACCAGTTGTGCGTGATTTTGTGGATGTATTTCCAGATGATCTAGCCGGTATCCCACCAGATAGACAAGTGGAATTCATGATTGACTTAGTACCTGGAGCTGCACCCATATCTAAAGCACCCTACAGGATGACACCGAAGGAACTTCAGGAGTTGAAGGTACAACTACAAGAACTGTTGGATAAAGGATTCATTCGACCGAGTGTATCGCCTTGGGGAGCACCGGTTCTGTTTGTGAAAAAGAAAGATGGATCAATGAGGATGTGCATTGACTACAGGGAGTTGAATCGCCTCACAGTCAAGAATAAGTATCCTTTACCACGAATAGAAGATTTGTTCGATCAGTTAAAGGGTGCCGTTGTATTCTCCAAAATTGATTTGAGATCAGGTTATCATCAATGGAAGGTTAATGACGGTGATATACCAAAAACTGCATTTAGGACTCGATACGGACATTACGAATTCACTGTGATGCCGTTTGGGTTAACTAATGCACCAGTGTCTTCATGGACTTAATGAACCGAGTATTTCATCAATACTTGGATCGGTTTGTAATTGTGTTTATCGATGACATTCTGATTTATTCAAGGGACAAGGAACAACATGAGGAACATCTCAACATTGTGTTACAGACACTTCGACAGGAAAGGTTGTATGCAAAATTCAAGAAGTGCGAATTTTGGCTTGACCGAATTGGTTTTCTTGGGCATGTGGTTACTGCAGATGGTATTGAAGTTGATCCAGCCAAGGTCGAAACTGTCACTAATTGGAAGGCACCAACCAATATAAATGAAGTTCGTAGTTTCTTGGGATTGGCTGGCTATTATCGAAGGTTTATTGAAGGATTTTCAAAAATTGCTGGACCAATAACCCAGTTGACCAAGAAGGGAGTGAAGTTTCAGTGGACAGAAAAGTGCGAGAAGAGTTTTCAAGAATTGAAACAGAAATTAGTATCTGCACCAGTTTTGGCTATTCCAGAAGGGTCAGAAGGTTTTGTAATCTACAGTGATGCATCGAAACAAGGTTTGGGATGCGTGCTGATGCAGCATGGAAAAGTGATTGCATATGCATCTAGGCAATTGAAGCCACATGAGCAGAACTACCCTACACATGACTTGGAATTGGCTGCTGTAGTTCATGCTTTAAAAATATGGCGACACTATCTATATGGTAGTAAGTGCGAGATATACACAGACCATAAGAGTTTAAAGTACTTCTTCACTCAGAAAGAATTGAATATGAGACGGAGAAGGTGGTTGGAGTTAGTTAAAGATTATGACTGTACTATCCATTACCATCCTGGCAAGGCCAATGTTATTGCTGATGCACTTAGCCGGAAAGGTAAAGGGCAGTTAGCTGCCTTAACCAGTCAAGAACAATTGATCAAGGATTTTACCAACATGAGACTTGAAGTTGTAGCTCCTCCACATCACACAACTGCAATTATAGCTACTATGATTGTTCGACCGACTCTCAGAGACAGAATTAAAGAAGCTCAAGGTAAGGATAAATTTTTATGCAAGATTAAGGACCGAGTACTCGCTGGCAGTGTTAAAGGTTTTGAAGTATCAACTGATGACACTCTTCTGTTTAAGGGAAGACTGTGTGTACCGAAGGATGAAACTTTAAGGAAGGAGATTTTAGAAGAAGCACATTATTCACCTTATACTGCACACCCAGGAGGTACGAAGATGTACCAGGATTTGCGAATAATTTATTGGTGGAGAAACATGAAGAGGTCAATTGGCTTATTTGTTGAGAAGTGCATGACTTGCCAACAAGTTAAAGCTGAACATCAATGTCCGTCTGGAATGTTGAACCCACTTGAAATCCCAGAATGGAAGTGGGAACACATAACAATGGATTTTGTCGTGGGACTTCCTAGATCAGTTAAAGGTCATCAAGCTAAATGGGTCATAGTTGATCGTTTGACAAAATCTGCTCATTTTCTACCAGTGAAAATGACTTTCGGCTTAGACCAGTATGCTCAGTTGTACATCAAAGAAATTGTAAGATTGCATGGAGTACCAGTTTCTATAGTGTCAGACAGGGATTCCAGATTTACATCCAAATTCTGGGAAAGTTTGCAAACAGCTATGGGAACTAGATTGAAATTCAGTACAGCATATCATCCACAGACAGATGGACAATCAGAGAGAACTATACAGACTTTAGAGGATATGTTGAGAGCTTGCGCTTTAGACCTTAGTGGTAACTGGGAAACGCATTTACCTTTGGTTGAGTTTGCATATAACAATAGTTTCCAGTCTACCATTGGTATGGCACCGTATGAAGCTCTTTATGGCAGAAAGTGTAGATCACCAATCCATTGAGATGAAGTTGGTGAAAGGAAAGTTTTAGGTCCAGAAATAGTGGAACAGACTGTAAAGGCTGTGGAAAAGATCAGAGAAAGGATTAAAACAGCACAAGACAGACAGAAGTCTTATGCTGACAAGCGACGAAAGGAACTACAGTTTGAAATTGGTGAAAAAGTATTCCTTAAAGTGGCTCCCATGAGAGGAGTGGTAAGATTTGGACAGAAAGGAAAACTCAGACCAAGATTTATTGAACCTTTTGAAATCTTGGAAAGAGTTGGAAACGTGGCCTATAGGTTGGCTTTACCGCCAGAGTTAACAGCAATGCATAATGTTTTTCACATCTCAATGTTAAGGAAATATGTCCATGATCCGGACCACATTGTTAATTATGCATCCTTGGATGTTAACAAAGATATGACATATGAGGAAACTCCTGCAGTTATACTTGAGAGGAAAGTTCATACCTTAAGGAACAAGGATATTCCTTTAGTTAAAGTCCAATGGAATAGACATGGTAGAGAAGAGGCAACTTGGGAAAGAGAAGATGAGATTTTAGCCAAATATCCAGACATTCTCAATTCAAGTAAGTTTAATTTCGAGGACGAAATTTATTTAAGTGGGGAAGGTTGTAGCGACCCGAATTTTAAAAAGTACAAATTTTATAACTTAAAGTATAGCGCTACGACAATCCCGTCAAAGTTTAGAATTCATTTTACGTCCATCGAGTT
This sequence comes from Osmanthus fragrans, assembly GCA_019395295.1. Classification (NCBI taxonomy): domain Eukaryota; kingdom Viridiplantae; phylum Streptophyta; class Magnoliopsida; order Lamiales; family Oleaceae; genus Osmanthus; species Osmanthus fragrans. The sequence goes on from JAEDXY010000056.1 coordinate 66,439, forward strand.
GTCTAGCAAAAATAATTAATTTAAGAATTTCGAAACGATTTTAAATTTCAAAACTCAATATTTATTTATCGAGTTCAATTTCGAACAATTTTAAAAATATCAAATTCTTATCGATTTAAATCCAATTTTTATGTCCAATATTCTATTTAGAATCCAATTCCATTAAGTCCAAATTATATATTTTAATCCAATTTTATTTAAATCCTATTAGCCAAAGAATTATTTTTCAACCCAAACTCTAAGCCCAATTTATTGCCTCGTTTTTCGTGCCCTAACCTACTGATTACTGTTCATTACCACCGTTCTCACGACTTCTCAACCACAGCCTCAACACCTCCACAGCAATTTCAGCAAGGTAAGAAGATCATCATCTCCATCAATCCTACCTTAGTCCAATGTAAATTTCACATAGACACACACGGTTAACTCACAATCACCCACGCACGAGATTTCATCCACCAACAGTTTCAAACGCCAACACCAAACTGCAAACCACAACCAATCACCCAAACCCTCCAACCAAACCACCACCACACGGCCACCAACCCACATCAACCACCACCAACCACCGCCTGCAACTACACGAAACGGCAGCCCCGGTTGCCCAAATCGACCCCACCATCTCAACCAAAATCAACCCAAAATTCAAACATCAAAGCCAAGAATAATAAAACCCAAACACTTACCTCCACTTAGTCGACCACTTTGGCCGGAGTACCCGTCGAAAAACTAAGAAAATCCGAACTGTGGGCTCGGTCTTGACCTCGGTTCGAACCCAAAAACCCCCCTCAATCGTCTCTCCCGCCGTCGCCGTCGCCGGTCCCCACTTCACCTCGCCTCCTCCGCCCAGTCGCCGTCCCCGTCGAGTGAGAGTGTGAGAGCGAGAGAGATTATAGATATATAATATGTATTTATTTGAGTTTCGAAAATTACCCCTTAAGTCCTAGTTCTTTTAAAAGCTAACCATTTAACCCTAAGGTTTTAAATGTTTATTATTTCAATTTCAAAGGTTTTACAAATTATTTTATTCAGTCCCTATGTTTTAAGTTACTTTTAAAATTAGTCCACAATTTCCAAAAAGGTTATTTCAGCCCTTTAAACTTTTAAAATTCAGTTTTAATACTTTTCAATTTAGTCCCTAAAGTTTTAAAGTCTTAATTAAACTTAGTATTTTAAATTAAATTAATTTTGTTCTTGCTAGACGAGTTCGCGGGCAAAATGTGAAGCACGGTAACATTTCAATTGTTCAATTTCCAAGAAAGTTTTCAAGACTTCGAGGTGGGGTTTACATTTAAGCAATTGTGGTTATTTGTCCATGTTAATTCTTGATGTGTGATTTTGATTGTGATGTAATGTTTATACATATGAAAATATTGTCAGGGACCGTAAATAGGTCCGGGATCGAAATCGGGTCCTTGGGAATGCCCACAGTGCTAAAATTTGCTAAACTTATATCATGTTGTCAGGGACCGTAAATAGGTCCGGGATCGAAATTGGGTCCTTGGGAATGCCCACAGTACATATTCTATAGTATGTTGTATGGATATTATGTTCACCACTTGATTGCATATTTTGACTTAATTTGGACTGATTGCTGTATCTCCACTGAGTATAATTCATTATGCTCACCCCACTATTTTTCCAACCTTTCAGGTTAAGGAGCTTGGCAGGGCAAGGCAACGAGCGGTGCAAATTTTTATTTAATAATAGAACTTTTAAATTTCAAGTTTTGAAACAAGAAGTTTTAAATAGTTGATTTCCATTTTGATACTTAAATATTAAATTTTAGTATCTTTGCAAATGTCGATTTTTGCTAATCATATTTGGTATTGACTCTTGAATGTGAGAAAAATTATTTTAGAAGTGATGTTTCCGCGTTTTGTGTTAAATTGCTATGGATTTTTAAAGTATATGTTTGCCTTCGTATTGTGGCGACTTTAAAAAAAATTTATTTACAGGTTACTTTGACTTAAGTAGCGTCTCGAGTTATTAGTGAAATTGGGGCGTTACATTCTTGATCCGACCTTTGACAATGTGCAATGAACATTACAAAAAGTAGCATTCACAACGTTCAAATGAACGTTGCAGAAGGGGGAACTTTTTACAATGTTCATTGCACGTTGCTAAAAGGGGAACTATCAAAATAAAAAATTCATTGTCAGGTCCAATTTTTGGAAAACATTACATTCCATCCTACCTTAAGTAATTTTTCTTTTTAAAGATAATATGCGTGGTTGCTTGTTGAATTTCCATAGGCTTAAATTTATTTAAAACATATCGGACTAGTCTTTAATTTCTTATGTAGGCCGAGCATAAGGCTTGTCTGTGGACTAGGCTTGCGGTGCTAAATCATCACATTAAAATTTGAGTCTAATTCATTTTATTTTTTGGGCTTCTACACCAAGGATCCTGCATTTTAATCCACGAGTGAAGGGATATTGGAGTGGGAAACCTGTTATTTGAGCAAAACACTTTTATAGGATGCATTGGTATTTTCTAGGATTGGGCAAAAATTTCGAACCGAACTGAACCGAACCGGACTCGAACTTAGCGATTTTTCGTAAGTGAAAATACCCGAACGAGTATTTGAATCGAGAACCGACGGGTTCAATTCGATTCGGTTCTCAGTTCTAGACCCAGAACCGAAGAACCGAATAAGAACCGATTTTTTTTTTAATTTTTATATATGGGATAAATCAAATAATTTTAAATTTTTAAAAATAAATTAGCAAAGAAAGAGTTTGCATTGAAGATGCTGAGTTTTATGAGGGCATTGAGATATATAATAAAATATATATTATATTCTTCTTATTAAGTCTTATTAGTTGAACAATTTTTAGTTTATTTATGTTCGTTAATTGTGATTTTTCAAATTTTCTTTTAGAGTTTCTTAGTATCCAGTATGACAAGTCAAACAATTAATTGTTAAATCAAATAGTTGGTAAGTACTACCGTATTAGCAATACTTTAAAATATTTTATCTCTATGAGTCTATGACTTCTAATTTATATGAATCACCGACATTTAGTTTACTAATTTACTATCTACTTTTTGTTATTTGTATACATTGAGAAATTTATTTTATTGGACAACTTGTTATTTATATATTATTAAATTGGAATACGTTAATTTGTAAAAGCTAAAATTAAATATGTCAGACTGTAGTGTTGTTATAAATGTTAAAAAAGTTAATTATAGTATGGAATCGAACCGTACCCGAATGGTTCTAAAATTATATTTGGACTCGATGATTCCATTTACTAACTATCCGAAATTTTTTTATTCGATTCGGTTCTCTTCAGAACCGAACAAAATCAGACCATGTCTAGACCTAGCATTTTCCTTCAACGGCCAAGAAATTTTTCCCTAGTTTTGTCGACGAGATGAGGAGCGAAAATTTCCACCGAAAAGCAAGAGGAGCAGCTCGAGAAACAGCATACTATGGACCCAATTCCACAATCTGTACCTTGATTACAGACAAGACAACAAGCTCCATGTAAACATTCGGTTTCATACAACATTTTTAAAGTAGATCCATTAAATAATCAATTCTTTCGAGTAGCAGCCTCCATTTTGAGAAGGGTTGGGATGACGAGCTTGTGGTTGACAGGTTGTTAATAGTTTTTGAAACAGTTGTTTTTCGTTAAACTCTTAAAGGATTGATGACCACCTCTGTTCCCGAGGAAGAAGATGAGGTGGGTGGGGGATGGGTAGGTGACACATATAAAAATTTTGGATTTAATTTGTAAAAAAAATAAAAATTTGGTTACTGAAATTGCAATAATTTCTTTTTAATTTTGGATTTTTTTACTGTTTTTATGTCAAATCCGACGAATCTTGACAGTAAGATTTTTTTTCGCAAAAAGGTTTCAAACAAGTGGGGTTTCTACGATTTTCAAGTAGGGAATGTATCGCACATGAAAACGTTTATAGGGGTTTTCTGCCATTGATCTGAAACAATAACTAAATACAGTTTTTTAAGAGAAAGAATATAATGAGAGAGAAAATTAATGATACCTTAATACCCATCAATTCAGGTCATATTCTTAACTTATATAAATAAATTATTATCTATTTTCATATTTACAAAATCTTGATTTATGATATGAATTACAAAAAACTTCTCAAACTTTGATATTTTTCAAAATGTAATTTCAAGGTACGATTGTTACGGTTTTTTGTTCTTTTTAAAGATAGATTGAGATTCCATTTATGGACCCAATTAGGAAGGAAAAATACAAATTAGTTGGATTTTAAGCTGAGGTCGGCACAAACTAGACCTACCTTTTAACGGTCTGGGCCATCACAATTCCAGATAATTCGACCCACTTTGACATGTTTATAAGGAAAAATAACCTAACTTCAAAATTTCAAATGCATTTTCAAAAATAATAAACTTGAAATTTAATCAAAATATTTTCACAATCCAGATTCTCGACCGGAGATTGAGACCCATTTTTTCCATAGAAACTCATTCGAATTGAAAAAAAAAAAATGCTATTTCAAGAATATGTAGGCCTATGGGTTAGCTTTTCGACGTACTTTGATTTGTCTAAATCGCATATCGAATGAGAAAGTTATGACAAAAATATTAACGGCTGGGTAGAGACATAATAATGAGCAGCGCGAAAGCAACTTTCCTTATTTGATTTGAGCTCTATTGCAATCCAATTTGGACTTTTTTCTTGGCCTAATTTTACCTTATAAAAATCAAGAACATGGGCGGCCATTGAAGACACCTGTCATACTCTTATATCCATCTATTATCATCATCAAAGAGAAGTCAATACATTGTTCTTGTGAGAATTAAAAGGCAATTACAAGTTTTCAAAAAATTGGAATTTCAACCTTGATTTTTGAAGAGACAACAAAAGGATATATTGGAGATTCATCATGAAACCATTGAATAAATTAATGATTTCAAGATCGATCTTCTCCTTCATCAATTTAAAATTCAAGTTATGTTATTCCAATTAATCATGTTTTCTTGTAATTTTGTAATACATGGCATAGATGAACCTTGTTATGAAGTTTTAAAAAAAGTTCAATAATTTGACGCTCAATATGTGTTTATTCTTGGATGATGGTTATTATGTTTATTGCTTTTCAATTACTTGATCGATAATTGGATTGATTGTAAATTATATTGTTCTCGAGAGAGAAAATAGGATATATATAGCACGCTATAAGAACCATTGTAAAGTTCAATAGGGGATAGAGATATATTGCTATGTTTTGTAGAATTTTTATAAATTTTCTAGCGTTTTTAATATAAGCTTAGATTCGAAGTCTTAGTAACCATCTCACATAATTTTACGAAAGCTCTCATAAATTACTCATTAGAATAGTTAGTTTAATTAACTAGTATAAATTCTTCAAACAAGTTTTGCTATTTGATTAAACATAACATTAATTGGCACTAGATTAAATGTGTGATCCTCATGGGAATGATACTCTTCTCATTAGTTTATTACTTGTTTGCGATACCTACACTTGCGAGATTTCAAATGATCAATCTTTCCCATCATCATCGATCGAATTGGACATTTGGTGGTCATCACAACAGTGATTTGGCTGGGTAGCAGTGAAGGGGATAAATAGTATGACATCCACTTTTTTTCCCCTTTTATATCTACTAGTCGATGCCATGTGCGGTGCACGAATTGTATATTTATTATATTTTTATTAGTATAAAGATTTTAGCTTTTTTAGAATTATCTTAATTTAGTTTCTGGTGTTGTTATAATTAAAAATTTAGGAAATATTTGAAGTAAAAGATTTTTTATGATGATTTGAAAAAATTTGAATAGCAAACAATAAATATAATTTGTATTTTACACCAATCCAAAAAAAATATATATATATTGGAAATTTGAGAGTATAAAAAAATGTGAACTGGGATCCGTGGGTATCATTCTTTGTATCTTTGAAGCAGATTTAATTATTATTTTAAGAGGTTCAAAAAAAAGAAGAGATTATTATTTTAAGAAATTTAATAACGTGATAAATTGATTGTGTTACAAATTACTGCAAGACAAAAGAGAAAAAAATCATTGCAAAATGAAAAGAAAAAGAATCACTGCAAAAACCCTGGAAGGAAAACGAACGAAATGAAAATCGGAAGGAAAATGAGCACGTAAAACTAGAAAAAAAATATAACAAACATGTACAACAAGAGTGTTTGAAATTCCACCAGATTCTTCGTCGTCATCTTCTTCCTCTTATCGTCGGTCAACGAAAATCACAGGGAGACATACTTGACTTCCTTCTCACACAAATTGTGGCAACGGTTGAATTTCATCTATGTTCGTGATCTAGAGTTGTAATCTGTGTATAAAGTCAACAATTGTGGGTATATCTACAGAATAAATAAGTAACATATTTAAACGCAACATGTAGAATTGAGAAAAACAAGTAGAGATCACGGGGTTGAGGTGGGTTGCCCCCCAAAAAAAAAGCCGTGTCACGGAGGCACGGAGACAAGCATCTCCATGTCCGTGACACGGAGATTAATGTGGAAAAAAATAAAGGTAACTTACCGGTTAGCTTAAATCAAATAGCGGTAAGTGAATGAATATTCATTTTTCCTAAACTAAAATACGGTAAGTTTTAAAACCGGCAATTTGAAATATCGGTAAGTGAAGGAATATTCATTTTTCCTAAGCTGAAATACAGTAAGTTCTAAAATCGCTAATTTGAAATACAGTAAACTCATTAAATCCGGTAAACGTTTATTGAATCCAGTAAGCTTCAACCAAAATACGATAAGAACGATTCCGGTAAGCATATCAAATACGGTAAGTGTGATTTAAATCCGATAAGATCGACAAAACTAATGATTTTATTAGCATATAACTTATGAAAATTACTTATTTATAAGAATCCAATTGTATTCAATTTAACTCACTAATTAACCATTTTTAATTTCTCAAAGCCAAGTTTTACAAATATATTTATGTAATTTACATGCCTTTATAATTTGCTATTTTGTCTACATGTGATTATTAGTTAGTAATCAACCCCTTAAACGAATAATTATTTTACAATTGTTAATTCATAACTTTCATTTCCATATACCGTATATTTGCTAATCAATAACCAAATATCGTATATGAGTTAAACGGTATCCAAATAAGTTAACCAGTAACCAAATACGGTATATGAGTTAACCGGTAACCAAATTTGCAATATTCTTTTTATTTTTTTGGATTGGTGTAAATTACATATTAAATTTATTATTTGCTGTTAAATTTTTTTCAAGCCATCATAAAAAATCTTTCACTTCAAATATTTCTTAAATCTTCAATTATAACAACACCAGAAACTAAATTAAGATGATTTTAAAAAAAATTAAAATCTTCACGCTAATAAAAATATCTAATATACAATTCGTGATAAGACAAAATATATTTATATATACACTAAAGGTGTAGACATAAAAATTTCCAGGAAAAACCATGAGAAAATCACTTTCCTTATTTTATTTATTTATTAAAGGTACAGTACGTTATTTGTCTTTTAAAAATATTTTCTCTCTTACATACAATTGAAAAATATATTCACGCTTGCGTCACATAAAATTTTCACAATAGAATGCACCGTTACTGTTGTATTTATAATACATCCTTATTGTTCTTTTTAAAAGAAGTTATATATATATATATATATATATATATATATATATATATTCTCAAGGTGTTACTTTTCCTTTTCCTTGTGATTGTGCTCTGACCTTTTCCAAATAATTGCCGTTTCGAATTCTTTATATTCGCTTTAGTTAGTTGGCATGCCTATGCCTATGACAGCAGGAGTTGAATATTTGCAGTATTTTTAGTCAATGTTTAGGAAATTAAACAATTAAATTAAATTGAATAGACTTCAGGTTTTTTCTTTATCTACCACATGGTGCAATTACAGGAAACCAACACTTTCTTGAAAGAATGTGTATATGAGCTCCACTTGGCATTTCTAGCTAAGCTGCCCAACCATAGAAAATGAATACACTCATGGAGATGGAGGGGGATAGGGAGAGATTAATTTTTTAACATGAACAAAATAAATCCCTTTGGACCTTTGGCTAATAAGTAAATTCTATTATTATTTCAATACCTATGCTTCAACTTTTGCAATTCAAAATGATTCAATTTCAAGTAAAAAGTTTAAAAGTTTGTATTGTTCAAATCTTTTGTTGATTGATATCTCAGTTTAAGTAGTTCAATTCAAGGAACTATATATCTTTGTAAGTTTACTCAAAACTACAATATTTAAATACCTTGTAATCTTGGCTAAGGTTAAAAATTAGCAATAGGGAAATTCTATTTACAAGTAAATAAGAAGTTTTGGGATAAGTGTGAGTTTGGAAGGACTTTTTGGGAGCTCAAAAGCACTTTTTGAAAGTTAAAATACTTATTAATAAAAAATGCAGTTGTTTGGTAGTAGACCAAAGTTCATAAAAAAAATTTAAAAAAAAAATTAAAAATGTTTTTTAAAGCTGTTATAGAGAAGGTCCAATTTAGAGCTTAGTGTTTATGGAAAGCTGAGGATCCGTATTAATTATTGTAGGGGTAAATAGGTGAATCAAAGTAAACAAATCAAAATCGAAGGCCCGTGTTCACACGGTTTCCTTAAATCGAATTCGCCGCCTCACCGGGTGCAAGAGGTTTTGATCGGTGTTCGATTCCCAGGATACAATCGGTTGTCGATACACGCTGCACAACGTTACCGACCTACGAACTAGCCGTGTCTATCTCTCAAAGAACTTTAAAAAAAAAAAAAAAAAAAAAAAAAGGAAAAAGACCAAAACGGGGTTGCTGGAAATGGATGAAGAAGAAACTCAAAAAAAAAAATTTCCTTTGTGTTTTCTCACTTTCTCTTCTCCGAGGGAGATCCTCTATTTATACTCATAGAGGAGGAGCCAGCTCTTTAATGCATTGAAAAGGGAGTTACAACATTGAAGAAGTTGGTGGCGTTTGTGTATTGCAACGGAAACTGAAATGGAATAATTTTTCAAACGTTTGTGTATTGTAACGGAACTTTTCATTCAATTGTGTAATGAAATAACTGTTTTCATTGAAGTTTTCATTCAATATTTTCCAACAATCCCCCACATGAATGAAAATTTTTGTTGAAATAGAGACTCAAGAGAGAGAGAGAGTAAAACGAATCAATCCTGCCTAGGATAGGTAGCATTTAGCTTTGAACCTTCCCTCGTGAAAAATCTATCGAGTATTACTAGCAAACCAGTGGATCTGATGCCTTGAACTGTTTCGTCATTTGTGTAAACCAAGACAATAGACCTCACACAGGACCATTCTAGACACAGCGTAGTTCTCAATGTTGTGTTCGTTTTGGCCATGAACACGTCGCCTGGTTCTGCAAGTGTTTGTTCAAGGATGTAACCTTCTCAATCCTTATAGAAGCGGCCCCACTTCACACTTACATAGGTGACCTCTTAACAACAATGGTTAATGGTCATTAAAAGCATAGCTTAACCTGCATCTTCCAATCACTGTGAGTACCATAGGAATGAGCAGAAGGAGAACCTTTTCAGTGATTTACACGGATATACATGATTTGGTTGTCCCTTTGAACCTAGATCCTGGGATCTCCATTTAGCTAGGTTGGGTTTCCAGCATGATATCTTTCAACGTTATAGGCTGCAAGCCCATTCCCCTCGATGCTTTTTCAACTAGCTCTCGAGTTAGCCCTTTGGTTAGCGGATCCGCAATATTATCCTTTGACTTCACGTAGTCTAGAGTGATAATACCTTGTGAGAGTAGTTGTCGAATCTTCGAATATGTCGAGACTTACCATTATACATATTGCTCTGTGCCCTACCAATTGCTGATTGATTATCGCAATAAACACAAATTGCAGGCACGGGCGTTGACCATCTTGGAATATCCTCAACAAACTGGCGAAGCCACTCTGCTTCTTCAGTTGCTTTGTCCAAAGCGATGAACTCTGATTCCATTGTAGATCTTGCGATGCAAGTTTGTTTGGACGATTTCCAAGAGACAGCTGCACCACCAAGAGTGAAGATATATCCACTAGTAGACTTGGAATCTGACATATCCGATATCCAATTTGCATCGGCATACCCTTCGATTACTGCAGGGTATCTAGAATAATGCAGTCCAAAATCACGAGTGTACCTTAAATAATATAGCACCCTGAAAATGGCTTTCCAGTGGATAGCACCTGGGTTACTCGTGTAGCGACTCAATCTGCTAACTGAGTATGCTATATCCGGTCTCGTACAAGTCATTAAATACATTAAACTTCCAATTATCCGAGAATATTCTAACTGTGACACACCATCACCAGTGTTCTTGGATAAATGGAGACTCAAATCCACTGGAGTCCTGGCCACAGTGGTATCAGACTTGTTGAACTTGTCTAGTATCTTATCAATGTAATGAGATTGAGATAACACAAGTCCATTAGGTATTCGAGTAATTTTTACTTCCAAAATGACATCCGCGAGACCCATATCTTTCATGTCAAACTTTGACTTTAACATATTCTTAGTGGCTTTGATAATCTTATCAGAGCTGCCGACAATGAGCATGTCATCGACGTACAGACACAATATGACATATCCATCATTAGTGTCTTTGACATATACACACTTGTCACACTCGTTGATTTTAAAACCACTAGAAAGCATAGCATTATCAAACTTTTCATGCCATTGCTTCGGTGCTTGCTTTAAACCATAAAGCGATTTAACCAGTTTACAAACTTTCCTTTCTTGACCAGGAGCTAAAAACCCCTCTGGTTGCTCCATGTAGATTTCTTCATTCAAATCTCCATTTAGGAAAGCTGTTTTAACATCCATTTGATGTATTTCCAGATTTCGCAAGGCCGCAATAACAATTATCACCCTGATAGAAGTTATTCTCGACACTGGAGAATAAGTATCAAAGTAATCTAGGCCTTCTTTTTGCTTATAACCTTTGATTACTAGCCGAGCTTTATACTTATCGATAGAGCCATCCGCTTTCATCTTTTTCTTGAAGATCCACTTGTAGCCCAAAGGCTTACAGCCTGGTGGAAGATCTACTAATTCCCAGGTATGATTCTGTAGGATAGAATCGATTTCACTCTTGATGGCTTCTTTCCACAGATGACCATCTGGAGAAGATATAACTTCTTTATAGCTTTGAGGATCATTCTCCATCAAGTATGTGAGAAACTCAGGGCCAAACGTCTTAGAAGTTTTGGTCCTTTTGCTCCGTCTAGGCTCATCCTCATCTTCTTCAACTGGATCTTTACTGCTGCCAGAAGCAGAAGATTCCATAGTCCGTTTAATAGGAGTTAACTGTTTAGGAGATTTACAAGGAAATATATTCTCAAAGAATTGTGCATTCCTAGACTCTATAATTGTGTTCGGATGAATATCAGGTACATTTGAATAATGTACAAGAAATTTATATGCACTACTATTTTGTGCATAACCAATGAACACACAATCAACTGTCTTAGGTCCAATCTTGACCTTCTTAGGAGGAGGCACCACAACTTTAGCAAGACACCCCCACATTCGTAAGTATTTATATGAAGGTGTCCGACTAGTCCAAAGTTCATACGGAGTCTTATCCATATTCTTTCTTAACACTTTATTCAAAATGTAATTCGCAGAAAGAATAGCTTCTCCCCACATGTTTTGTGGTAATCCAGAACTAATCAACATAGCATTCATCATTTCTTTTAACGTTCGATTCTTACGCTCAGCAATTCCGTTTTGTTGAGGTGAATAAGGTGCAGTAGTTTGGTGAATTATTCCATATTTAGCACAAAATTCACCAAATGGTGATTCATATTCACTACCACGATCACTCCGTAGCACTTTTATTTTCTTGCTGAGTTGATTTTCAACTTCATTCTTATAAAGAATGAATTTATCGATAGCTTCGTCTTTGCTTTTAAGCAAGTACACATAACAATATCTCGTGCTATCGTCGACAAAAGTAATAAAGTACTTATTGCCGCCTCTTGTTTGGACAAATTTCAAGTCACACACATCACTGTGGACTAGTCCTAATGGCTCGGTACTTCTTTCAATACTATGAAACGAAGACCTAGTAAGCTTAGCCTCAACGCAGGTTTCACATTTATGATATGAATCAATTTGAAACCTAGGCAAGTAGTTTAGTTTGCTTAGTCTACGTAATGCATTGTAATTTACGTGACCTAATCTACCATGCCACAAATTAGGAGACTCAAGCAAGTAAACAGAAGGAGTTTTCTCATTATTCATAACAGTTGGGGTTACAGCAATTACATTCAATTTAAACAGGCCATCAGTCATATAACCTTTCCCAACATAAACTCCTATTTTGGTAATCACCAGCTTATCCGCTTCAATGACCATACGGAAACCATTCTTGCTCAAAAGAGACCCAGAGACCAAATTCTTGCGAATCTCTGGCACGTACAGCACATTAGTCAGAGTAAGCTCTCTGCCAGATGTCATCTTTAAGATCACCTTGCCTTTACCAAGCACTTCAGAAGTTGCAGAGTTTCCTATGAACAACTTTTCACCATTTGTAACTGGTGCAAAAATAGTGAACATGCTCCTATTGGAGCAGACATGGCAAGTGGCTCCAGTGTCCAGCCACCACTCCTTAGGGTTAGACCCCACCAGATTAACCTCAGTAATCACCGCCGTGAGGTTTAGGTCAGACATGTCATCTGAGAGATGATCTCTCTCATTTCCAACCATATTAGCCTGAGGACGCTGCTTGTTATCCCTTCGAGGCTGACGGCAGTCTGCTGATCGATGCCCAACTTTGTCACAATTGAAACACTTTCCATTGAACTGGAACTTAGGCTTCTTTCCTACCCCGCCTGTAGGCTTCAACTGAGACCCTTTTGTGGTCTGCTTTTTGTCTTTCCAATTTCCATTACCCTGTTTGGCTTTAAAGGATTGACCTTTCTTAGTGCCAGAACTTTGGCCGTATTCCAATACATTAGCCTTCTCAGAGTAAGAATTCCCTGACTTACGTTCAGCTTTTTTGTTATCCTCCTCAATGCGCAGCTTGATAATTAAACCCTCGAAAGACATCTCTTTCCTCTTATGCTGCAAATAGCTTTTGAAAGCCTTCCACTGAGAAGGTAGCTTGTGAATAGCAGTAGCCACCTGTAGAGATTCTGACATAGTCAGACCCTCAGCATGCATTTCTTGCAAGAGCACTTGATACTCCTGCACTTGGCTCACCACTGAACGTGAATCAACCATTTCGAAGTCCATGCATCGACTGGCCAAGAATTTCTTAGACCCAGCATCCTCGGATTTGTACTTCTTTTCTAAGGACTCCCAAAGCTCCTTAGCAGACTTCTTTACCACATACACGTGATACAGAGAATTCTGTAGGCCATCCAAGATATAGTTGCGACACAAAAAATCAGCACTTTTCCATGCATCCCATGCTGCACGCCTATGCATATCAGTGTCGTTTTCAGCCACGACCAGGGCATCCTCGGTGAGGAAACGTGCAAGGCCCAAAGTAGTAAGATAAAAAATCATCTTATTCTGCCATGTCTTAAAATCAGTGCCAGCAAACTTATTCGATCGAATTGCATAATTCACCGGAAATGGAGCTGGAAACGTTGGCAAAGGTGCCGAGGCCGCAGCCCTAGGCATTGGCAAAGGTATTGTGCCAAACTGGATTGCCGAGGCCGCAGCCATAGGCAAAGTTGGGTTCACTCCAACATGAGGAATCTCGCCTCCAATTATCCCGTCAATGGGAGGAATGTCAGTCATGGTTTCCACAGGGTTAACAGCGGTCCCAACAGTGTTGCTTCCATTGTTCACATCGTCAATTCCATGTGATGCCATTGAACCTTAGAACAAGCAACAAATAATTTAGAATAACTATAAATTTGTAAAGTCGTGTATAAATTCGAGATCTAAATAATCTGTTCGGAAAAAAAAACTACAGAATAGACGAGCAGATTATTTTGTCAAATTATTAACAAATTAACAATTATTTAAAATAAATTAGAAATCATTAACTAAAAATTAAAATAAATCATTAAAATATATATATCAATTCTAATGATGAAACAATCATATGCAATCAAATAATGAAGCAATCATTACTAATAATTGTCAAATAATCATTGTCAAATGATGTAATCATTGCCAAATGATATGAAACCATGCAACTTTCAAAATAATCATGCAAAACCACCTAAAACCCATGCAAAACTATTTATCTCATGCAGAGACCGTATTTTTACTTCCTGTTAATTTTTTTTTTCCTTTTTCTTTCAATTTGATCGACAAAACAAACTACCTTGATGAAACTTTAGATAAATGGTGAACAGGCTGATAGAAAAAACATGAAACTGGAAAAACAATAACCACGAACTGGAAAATAAAACGCAAAAATTGATGAACCATAACTGGAAAAGAAACTGATGAACAGAAAATGATTCACCAAAATCGAATTCGATTTAAGCTTGTAGGGGTAAATAGGTGAATCAAAGTAAACAAACCAAAATCGAAGGCCCGTGTTCACACGGTTTCCTTAAATCGAATTCGCCGCCTCACCGGGTGCAAGAGGTTTTGATCGGTGTTCGATTCCCAGGATACAATCGGTTGTCGATACACGCTGCACAACGTTACCGATCTACGAACTAGCCGTGTCTATCTCTCAAAGAACTTTAAGAAAAAAAAAAGAAAGGAAAAAGACCAAAACGGGGCTGCTGGAAATGGATGAAGAAGAAACTAAAAAAAAAAAAATTTCCTTTGTGTTTTCTCACTTTCTCTTCTCCGAGGGAGATCCTCTATTTATACTTATAGAGGAGGAGCCAGCTCTTTAATGCATTGAAAAGGGAGTTACAACATTGAAGAAGTTGGTGGCGTTTGTGTATTGCAACGGAAACTGAAATGGAATAATTTTTCAAACGTTTGTGTATTGTAACGGAACTTTTCATTCAATTGTGTAATGGAATAACTGTTTTCATTGAAGTTTTCATTCAATATTTTCCAACAATTATGTGTATTAATTTACAGTAAAACGCCAAATATATCTAACATTCAGTGATAAGTGTAAATATTACACTTATCTTGGCCATTAAAATAACTTTTGGGAGTAATTTTATGAATTAGATACTTAACTTTTGTGTGTTTTTTTATTATTATGGATGAAAATGAACAATAATTGATTAAAAAAAAAATGGAGCAAAGTTGGACATATTCTGAAAGTTGGGGACTAAGAAGTTATGTTTGAAAGTTGAAGGATCAATTGCAAGTTTAAGGACTCAATCTGAATTAAAAGAGGAAACAAAGACCTAATCACACAAGGTAAGATTAAGTTCCAACAACTTTAGATATTCTACTTGGACTAAGATTATGGTTCTCAATCCTCTTATTAACTCTATTTTAGACATTAATTAGGTCTATATAGGAATCTTTCATTCCAAATTAGGGGAGGCTAGAGATACAATTTTTTTACATATCCAAATACATTGAATCTCAAATTTATTATTTAAGAGTAAATTAAATAGATGCTCACTGAACTTTGTATTGGTTATCACTTGCTTATCAAAAAATAAATGGTTAACAAATGCTCATTCAACTATTCTTTGAAGTTACTCATCCATCACTACACCCAATCCATCTGTACAGGTGGACAATAATTTACACATGGAGGATGAAAAACTGACATGACAACAACGGCGTTAATTCAGTAAAAAGTGGATAAAAACGCAATACTTAGCAACAAACGTTTTTTATTTTTTCCTTTACCTCCAATTGCATCACAGAAAGAAAAATCTGAAATCCCCAATTGAAACCTAACCTTGGGAAGAACCAAATCCTTCAATTCGTCATGGAAATCTATTCAGCCACTACTCAGATGCATGCAAATACTTTACTTGGGTGGACTCACCTCTTCATCCACGGTACTAAGTTGTAATGAATGGATTAATTCACAGGTCAAATGATATGCAGCAAAGGGAATTTAGGAAAGAGCAAATTGATGAAGCGATATTAGGTGATTCTGGTGATTTGCAATGTAATCAGCCTTTATGTTTAATGGATTTTGGCTACTGATCAAAGTGAAGACCATTACAGACCTGGAATTACCAATTGAATGAATTAGCCAGAGGATGTGATTTGAACATTACGGTGATTTGGGGATGAATTTTTTGCTCTCTAATTTAGAAAGTTGATTTACTCCATCCAAAAAAACACGTATATTTCTAATGTACAATTTTGACTATTTTAAAAATAACAATTTTAGATGATATGGACATGATTCATCATCCACGTCATTTTATTATATCCACGTGTAAATTTTTGTCCACGTGTACAGACAGATTGGACCCTAGTGCTGGATGGGTAACTTAAAGAATAGTTGAGTGAGCATTTGGTGATCATTTATTTTTTTGATGAGCAAGTGGTAAACAATATAAAGTTCAGTGAGCATACATTTAATTTACTCATTATTTAACGGTTGAAGAACACAATTGGCTGGGAGATATACAAGTTTTGAAGAGGAAATTGATGATACATTATTGGGAATTGAATGCCAAGGAACAACAATCGCTATCATTATTTTTCTTTACTCTTTGTATCAAACCCAATAATTTTTTTCATCTTTTTATTATTTAATTTTTCAATTATGATTGACTAAATAATTTGTTGTTAGGATGAACGATGTAATTTAGATTTAATATTTATTTAATTCCAAAATTTTATACCACTTTAATATGTGTTAATTATTTATTGTGTGTTTAATGCGTTAATTGTTTGATCACCAATTGATTAATTTATGGATAATACTGAAATCAAGAGATAATGTATGATTCTAGCTTGTGCAATAGATGACATATGTGTTATAAGAGATAGAGAGGTACTTTTATTGGTTATGCAATCATGATTGAATTCCTAAAATTGAATGCTTTTACATGTGCATGAATTTACATAGAAATATAGTAAATTCGGGCATGTGAAAAAGGTTTTTGGTTAAGAGAGACTACTATGTAAAATTGATTATTCAATTATTAATACAAGTGAAAAAGGGATTGAATGAATTAGGCTTGAATGAATGTTAAAATGTTAAATACCATAAACGAAATCAGGATTCCGAACCAGTTAATCCCAATAATTCTCCACATATTAGGTTAGTTGGATTAATTTAGTTTAGATTAATATAATTTAGTTAAAACATAGACACTTGATTTGTTAAGTTTTTACCACATCAATTTAGATTTGAGCTAGAATTGTAATAAAAATTGATAGTAAATGTTAGTCTCTGTGAGAACGATATTCAGACTCAAACATCTACTTTATTACTTGTCATCCTCCGTACACATGCAGAATCAATCGAATAAGTTTTTGATGCCTTTGCTAGAAACTAATTTATTTACTTTAATTTTTGTTGTTAATTCTAGCTTTAATTTAAGGCTTTTTTTTTTTTTTTTTTAATTGAGCTACTTATTTTTCTTGGTTTCATTGACAGTAAGGTAAAGGAAGCAATAGCTCAACAACAACTTGAGGAAGATCTCGAAATTCATGAAGACGACATGCATGTAGGAAAATTTTGTGCTCTAGCACGCTTTAAACTGAAAGGGTATGATGCACTTGCCGAAATTGATGAGGATGTTTTGCCTTTGGGAGTCCTATGGGGACTCCCGAGTTTTCAAGTACAAGGTGTAAATGAAGTTGAGGAGAATGATTTTTCATTGGGATTACTATGGATATTATCAGAATATCGAATACATCACAATCAATATATGAGCAAACATACAATTATAGTTGGGGAGCAACATTCAAATCTCTATTGGCCGGAAAGTCAAAATATTTAAAATCTCACTAACCATCAACAAGAAAATGGTCATATTCATGAAAACTTTCGTGTGCAATTACTGGATATTTTGGATAGTAGGCCAACCATTTAATTCGAGGAATCAACAAGAAAATATATGAAAATCAAAGGAAAGGACAAACCTCGTTTGTATAATAAAAGAAAGTAAGTTGGATGTAAAATAGCTGCATCCTAGGTAGACTATCATTCAACGAATTAAACTAGTTATACACTAATTTTGTACAACTAATTTGAGATGTCACAAAATTGAGGTCATTAATTGATTTATGTGTTGTTGACATCAATAATAAAATAATGTGCCACATCATAAAATATAAACAAAACTGTCAAGCAAAACTGATCGTTCAACAAACTCTAATAAATAGACTTCACTTTTCCAACCTTTTTTTTTTTTTTTTCCAGTCCTTTCATCTTCTTGGCAGGCCAAGTTGACGTGCCTAATTAATTATATAGAAGTCGTACAGTTGAGATCGGAGGGAAAAGTTTATGTCGTACAAGAAGGGGATGTGATGCTATTCCGGTTTAATGTATAACTGGAAGATCCTCGTTGGTGAAATGCCTTATTAGTTATACAATCAAGTTAGGTAGAACTCCAGAGTATTGCCAATTTCATGTAAAGACGATAAATCTCTCAAAGAGGCCATTTTTTCGAACCAGAATGTGTTTTTCAGATGCGGAATAGAAATCATAATTTTTGCTTGTTCATTGAGAATCCCTCGATTCATGGAACTCGTGTCAAATGCTTCCCATTCATGTAATTTGTTTCATATATTACTGAATAATTTTTTTTTTAACTTAAATTAAACGTCACGATTATTTGTCAAATAAGTGTGTCAAATTCATGAGTATAATGAACGATCCAAAAAAAAAAAAAAGGGTGGAATTGATTTTCCCACCAAATTGATGGGAAAATGAATTCCATGAAAACAAGAAAAATTTCAAAACGTAGAAAAAATTTTCCATGAAAAATTTAGCCAGTTAAACAAGCCAAGAGCGGAAGTTGGAATTCCAACTTCCATGGAAAATTTGGCCCTATCAAACAGACCCTAAGGGTTCGTTTAATACACCATTATTTTCCTTGGAAGTTGGAATTCGAATTCCAACTTCCAATTTTGACTTATTTGATTAGTCAAATTTTTCCATGGAATTCGAATTCCAACTTTTCATATTTTCCTTGAATTTCAATTCTCACCTATATAATGGGAATTGAAATTCCACTTTTTTTTTTTTTTTTTTATTTAACAATAGAAACAAATTCTAAGATGAAGTGTAAAAAAAAAAAATTATCCCTTTAATTGAAAATTTTCATGTAAAATAAAGTCAAACGAAGATAAAAAAAAATTTCAAATAAATAAATATATATTTGCAATCTAAACAAATTTTGTTCCTAATGGTAAGAAAATTTATTCCTTTAATTGATAATTTTCATGAAAAATAAAGTCAAACATATTATATTTTCCAGATGAAAAATTATACCAATCAAATACTTTTAATTACAATTCTTAGTAAAAACAAATTCTAGACAATTCAATTCACTGTAATTCATTTCATTTCCACCCAAATTCTATTTTTCTATCAAATAGACCCTAAGTGAAATTGAAATTACTAACCACTTAATCCTAAAAGTTCTCTACAAATTATGATAGTTGGGTAAATTTAGTTTTGATTTGTATAATTTAGTTAAAACATAAATATTGATTTGTTAAGTTTATACCACATCAATTTAGATTGGAGTTGGAAATTGAAATAAAAATTGCTAATAAATATTAGTTTATGTGGGAACGATATTCGAACTCAAATGTCCACTTTATTACTTGTCACAATTCGTTAACTTACGGAATCAATTGAATATTCATACACATCAATTTATATATAATTTAATGATTTTTTTGAATGATTAGTATGACATGCTCTTTTTTTTTATTTTTTATTGTCATTTTCATTTGTTAATGTCCAATGATATATTGTCCCTATTTGGTAGGAATTAAAATTAAAATTAAAATTTTACTCTAAATTAAAATCAATAATTAATTTTAATCAAACATTTCATGAGACTCGCAATTTGTCAATCACATATTTCATCAACTTTTATCGAAATTTATTAAAAATTCGATTTTAATCCCCACCAAATAGGGGCCTTATAGAAATGAAATTTAGAAATTATAATAATTCGTATTTCTTATGATATTTTATTTATTAATGTGTCATACTTTAATATCTGAAAGATATAAATTTTAAAATAAAACTATTTATACTAAAAATATCCATAAGAAAATATTTAATTTTGTAGATTTTTATAATAGAAAAATAATATTTAATTCATGACAAATATTTTTCTAGTTTTGCCGCCGAACAATTAATTTAATGTTTACAACATTTTTCTGTTGACAACCAATCAATCATCAACTTTTTTATGACACTTCAAACCTTCACTGATAAATTCTCTACTGATAAAAGTTCTACTAAAAGCAATAATGTCAAAAGCACCCTAAATAATTATTTATGGGTCAATTTTAGAAATAAGTAAGTTAATTAACTTGTCATATAGTTTTGAGTAAAATGGTGATTTATCAATTATGTTGAGAAATAAAGTTTATTTGAAAGGAAATTTAACTTGTTTTGAATAAATTGCACTTAGACAAACACACTCTTAAGTAAATAAAACAAAACAACAGGTCCCCGAGCATAGTTCAATGGTGGAAAAGGACAGGACTGATGTAATCTCAGTTGAGCTAGCAGCTGCAGTATGAAGGTTTGATTCCTGCCTCTTACAAGGTATGAAATTGGATCCTTTGTGAGCACCAGTATGACATCTCTTGTACCCTGGCCTGTTGAAACACATCTAACAATTTACTTCCTCCACAATACTCTAGGGATGGGATGGTGGGGGCCCTCAAGGTTGGGGTTCAACCTTAAATAAAACAAAACAACAAACAGAAAAAGTTGTCCATTCTAAATCACGTCGTATCTTTGGATAACTGAAGTGGCCGTACAATCACTCTCCAAAATCTTTTCTATTTTTTCCTTTTAACTCATTTAGGATTTTTCAGGAATGAAATGTTGTCAATAATTCGCAAACTTGAAAG
Organism: Osmanthus fragrans; assembly: GCA_019395295.1. Lineage (NCBI taxonomy): Eukaryota > Viridiplantae > Streptophyta > Magnoliopsida > Lamiales > Oleaceae > Osmanthus > Osmanthus fragrans. The sequence goes on from JAEDXY010000056.1 coordinate 87,368, forward strand.
GGAAAAAAAAAAATATTCAATCTCAGTTAGGTTAAAGAAATTACACATACATATATATGAGTTCGTAGAACCTTGAAGGTTCAAGTCACAGTTTATTGAATGAAAATCACAATATTAGACGTGACCCCATTTTGAGTTCTATCTCAAAGAAATTAATCTATTAAAAAGAGTAGTCAAATTCTCTTATAAACTCAAAATATTTCAAGTCTGGCTGACAAAAACTTTTGTTTGCCTTTTTTCCCAACGAAGTATCATATAATCTAGGACCCTTCAAGTAATAATCTTATCCGTCCATCTTCCTTCAACTATGGAGGATCGCACACTTCATTAAGATCGAACTCTTCCACTACGTTATGACCAACAGACGACTGCCTTCAGAATCAATTGCATTTTTATTTTATTTTTTTGCCATCACGTTTAACCCTAACATACACTTTTGTTTAGATATACTTTGTATAGACATCTTGCGATTCCACGATGAAGTTTGAAGCATGACTCTAATACCGCTCGTGATATGAGATTTCAAGATTGATCTATTAAGATCTGTTCTCAAAGTTTTTCCATGTCTGGTCGTTGTCCGACTTTTTTCACTATAAAAAAACGAAAAATATGTGCAATCTTAGCCCTCGTCTGGCTCCAATTTTTTAAAACTCATTAGTAATCATATATTTTATGAAATTCATAAGTTTTATTAAATTTTTAATCACATATCATTAATTTTTATCAAAATCTACTAAAATCTAATTTTTAGACAAATCGAACAGGACTTTAAAGATGATCATAATTCCGCGTGAAAAATGTCTCTATCAACAAAAAGCTGTTGGCATCTACTTTGTAGATTTTGGACAAGCTTACCTTTTGTCGCATGACTTTGGAGAAACCGTTTTCTTCGACAATTATCTGTCATGACAAAACAAGGCGATTATATTTTTGTTTATTTATATTTAAACAAGAAGATAAGATCCACACGTCATGCTTTTTCTAATTAATCGATCAAACTTTTAGTCGATGTGTGGATGGTATCAAAGACTTGGAAAAGATCTGAATTCAAATCTCGCTGTCACCAATTCATGAAAATTGCATATAAATCATTTGATCAAAAAATGAATTGGATCGACTCCCGGAGGATTCGTCAAATAGAAGATTCAAGTGAATACATGTAGCCTTCACAAGTTAAACACATAAATGAGATGATGAAAATGTCATATCATACGTCCATGGATAATGATATTCTGCACTTACTTTTGTTCAGTTATTCAGTTAAAATTACAATAGGGCATGGTTGAATTGAGTGAGTAGCAGATGATTTTATGAATAGAAGTCGGATTTAAACGTCTTGAATTTGAGTCGATTAATCGTTGATCGAAATAGCGCTATTACGTTCTTGTTCGATTAAGTAGGACAATTTGATGGTTAGAGTTGTAAAATAGCCTCTAGTAAGCTAGTTAAAGATGAAGAAATTAATCAATCCATTTAATTGAGTATTATAGCTTTCTATGTCGTACAATGCAAAAAGGTACAAGAAGTCATTTTCGATCGAGTGATAATTTCTATGCCTATACCTTAAAAAATATAATTATGGCCATTGCTATTGTAACCCTTCAAAGGTTAAAAAAACCACAAGTTGATAGTTACATTTCAAAGTTAATTATATTTTCATTTACCCCTCTCTCTTCAAATAGTTCTAATTGTTACATTATTTTTATGAACACGAGTCTTTTTAGCTCTTTGAAAATATATAGCAACTAATTTAGTCATCATTTCATCAATTTATCATCAATCGGTGCAATCACTATTTTAGTTGAGAGTATATTCTCATTTCTTATCTTACACAATCTATACGTTCGTTTTTAGTCTTTTAAAATGTAACACTCGATACCATAAAATATCGTAAATCTAATTCTTACCACACGGAATTCGTATTGTTATCGAATGCATTATATCATCTTCAATTTCTCATTCCTCTTAGCCTAGATTTCTTAAATAATCACATAATGAGTAAGAGAATAGGAGCTTATTTGAGCCCAAATTTTTGTGTAGAATACATATTGTAATAGTAAATTGATGGAGAATGTGAGATTAAAAAAATTGAATTTGCACATAATATTATTTTATATAAGAATGTCTGGTTAAAAAGAAATTAGAGAAAAATATATTTTAAAAATAATGAGAATCAAACAAAAGCTAAATATATCCTTAAAGTGAGTAGTAATATAGAAGAGGAAGTAAGAAACTTGAGTCTTTGACTAGATCAAAAGCTCAAGTCATTGTTCTGTTTAGCTAAAAAATTATTGAAAAAAATTTAAGTTAAAATCAATAATTAATTCTAGTTATTCATTTTATGAGAATCACAATTTTTAGAGTAATGCTATTTAAAATCATTGACGTTTTACACAAGTTTGGGTGTAACACAAGTGATATTAAATTACAGATTCAATTAAATACAAGGAATTATGATCCATCTAATAGAACATAAGATCCGGAGTTAGATAACATGATTCTAACTTTGATCAACTTTTTAAAATATATTTCATCAGTTTTTATTAAAAAATTGATTTTTAGCCAAAACAAACGGTGATACATATATACATTAAGTTGATTATTTTTTCCCCACCATCCCCTCTCATTTAGAAGATATTCCATATGTCTGATATTAAAAACAAAAGAGCCAAAACAAGCTAGAAAAGACTATTCTTCTTTTAGGATCTTCCCATTCCCTGCATATAAATATAAGCATTCTCATATCATCTCAACATAAGTGAGAAAAACATTAATAAGCCCATAAAAAGTAAAAATAAAATGGCAAGGAAGAGAACTTCTTGTGCATTTGATGAGAAAACTTGTGATGATCAAGGGAATGTTGCCTGGGATGAGATGGTGAAGCAGGCGGCAGCCTCGGGCGGAATCCGTCGAGCCCGAAAGCGATTTGTTGGTGTTAGACAAAGGCCATCAGGGCGGTGGGTGGCGGAGATAAAAGACACCATTCAAAAGATAAGGGTGTGGTTAGGCACCTTTGACACGGCGGAGGAGGCTGCAAGAGCTTATGATGAGGCTGCTTGTTTACTCCGTGGGGCGAATACGCGTACAAATTTTTGGCCTATTTCTCCGTCGCCTTCTTCTACTCCGGCATTGCCATCGAAAATCACTAAGCTTCTTCTTAGCAGGCTAAAGTCTAGAAATAACGCGTTAGCTTCTTCATCGGTTTCTCCTTTCTTGGCTGATGATCAGGCTCGTGATCATGATGAACGACCAAAACAGCAGCTGGATGAGTATAGAGGCGAAGAAATACCTGTTTTTTCAGCTTCCCAATTCACTGATTTTCTGAATGATCATCCCATTGATGATAGTATGATCACTAGTACTGATTATACATGCTCATCAAGTTTTGAATCCTGCACAACAGAAACTGACAATTCGGTGAAAAACTCGAGCACTTTACTCCAACAGACTAATGATCAGTACTGTTCAAGTGGAGACGATAACATAGAAGTAGAAGAAGAAATTCACGACGAAGAAAACCCGAGTCTTGAAGTTGAGGATTTCCAATTCATTGATGAATTAGGATCATTTAACTGTTCCCCTTTTGAGATTGCTGAGGAGATTTCATTGGAGGGTTATGAAAACGAACCAATGATGCTTAGTGAGACGATGAAAAGAAACTACGAGAGGAAGTTTTCGGCCTCTCTTTACGCATTCAATGGGATAACTGAATGCCTGAAGTTGAAGCTGAAATCAGAGAATGCTTTACAACATGAGAGATCTGATCAATTGAGCAGACTTCGAAATGCCTGTAAAGCGAATCAAGAAAAGATGGAAACCGAAGATGAAGGCTGCAAAACTAGAGACGGGGAGGAGAATTCGACTGATCATGAGAGTGAATTGTCACTTTGGAACTCCATTGATCTCCAACCAATATGCTTCGTTAACTAATAGTCTAATCGGAGTCGACAGTTTTAGTTTTTCTTAATTAGTATTGTTCAATCTTGTACTGACCGTTCTTAAGACGAGACGTTGAAATCTGTTTTAGAGATCATGAAACCATTCTTTATTCTGAGCTCATCAGCAAGGATAAGTTAGGGATGCTGATGATGGAACAATAAATTTATTGATATGAATTGCTAATGCAGAGAGAAGCTTTTTTATTTTTATTTTTTGGTTAATGATGAACTCTTGTTTTTGGAAGATTACTAGGCCTACCAAGTAATCAGTTTAAATGGAGATTCCAACATTTTAGTTATCAGCATTTCAAAATTGTTAACATAGTGACATCCTTCCATTTAACTGTTAAAAGGTGCTCCATTTTGAATCATGCTATAGGCACAGAAAAATTATACAGAATTGGTACAGGAATTTGAAATGGAGGGAGTAGATTCAAAATGAGTGGAGGGAAAATTACACACAGATGGACATGATTAACCCATTTCAAATTTCTGTAAAAAAAATCTGTATAATTTTCCTATACGTAAGGAATTATTCATTTTAAAATTAATAACAAAAAAAATAAATTTACCAATCCACCATATAAAATAATATCTGGGGTAGGCATCCCAAATTTAGTAGAATTTTTTTTCACAGATATACAAAGTTCAATCTGGGGTAATTTGCAATCTTTTCTATTTCTACATCTACGATCAAATCACAGCTCACGACCCAGAGTTCAATTTTATCATCAACCAGTCATGTTCAAGACTGCGTATCGTGATTTGTACATATAATAACAAAGGTTGCAATTACATCAACATACCATCACTAAAGTAGCATAATCAAGGAAAACAGCCAGTAAGCTACAAATGGAAACATGTGCTACACCCGGCCAAACATTAGCCTAATTATATCTAAACAAAGGGTTCAACAAAATCTGAATATTTTTACATTGAATTGTGCAAAAAGGAAAAGGAACTTGTCTAAGAAAGAAACTCAATCTCCTAGCGAATCTTGCAAATAATAATAATAATAAATAAATTTTGGAATGGCTCGACATTTCACGTCTAAAAGTGAAATAGGAGACTTGGGGCTTTACTGGTACTAATTATATTTACAGCATCATAGTTTTCCTCCATCGAAACCAACAGAGTTTGACGGAGAAGAAGTATGACAACACAAGTTCTAAAGTTCGAGTGCCACTAAAATCGTATCCTGAATGTCATATTGCACTCCAAAAGCTTGAAAATTATTTAAATAATATCATGAAATATTAAGAGTGAATGTAACTTTAAAAAAAAAAAAAAAAAAGATTGACATCAGTATGAAAGAAAATACTAGACGTTTTAGCAGTCTAAGTATCAAACCAATAATTTAATAAGTTCTTAAATAAATAAAAGTAAGACTGATGGGTTTCTTTCACTTGCCTATTCGCCAACCCTCTCACGCCTTATTTGTCATGAACCATTAATTTCCTGAAAGTAGTATAAGGAGTGGGTGAGATAAAATCTCAATAAGCATACAAGTACATGGATTGATATTGTTTGGGATTTAAGGAACTTCATACTTACATATATACATACATACGTAGTGAGACACAAAAATCTGTACCAAACATAGGTGGTATGGGATTTTCATGGGTAGCGCTACTATACTCCAGTCCAAATTTAGAACATACATAAAGGACCTCGTAATCAATGTTCCAAAAATCAAACGTACGCATATAATCTCATAAAAATACTTATTTACTTACTATATCTGGTGAAAATAATAAGAGAAATACTGAAATATTTGGGACTTCAACTCTTGACACATGCACTAAAGAATATACTATATTTGTATTTGTGTGTATTTCACTGAGAAATAAATGACTTGAAAAATGGAACATATGATACCTATTTATAGGGGCCACCATGCGTTGAGAATTTCAATTCAATTGAATTTTGAATCTTAAAAGTGACAAAATATTATCATTATGTCAACCATATTTCAGCTAGTGAGATAAAATAATGAATTTAAAATAATAATAAAATATTATATCCATAATTTCTAAAATTAAATAAAGTAGATATAAAATCAAAATATTATCTTTATAATTTAATATTTCAATTTTAATTGAAAGATATAACATTAAAACATTATCTCAATTATCTTTTAACATTAAATAAAATATAGATAAAATTAAAGTATTATCTTAATAGGAATTTGATTTTATCTCGATCATTTAAAATTTCAATATAACTAAAAGAGATAAAATTAAAACATTCTAACTGAAATTTCCATGCTATACTCCTATGATTGATCTATGTCATTTGATTGTATGGCTATACGTGACCATTAATGGATTTAGTTATGGTAAATTTGACAAAAATCGCTTTGATCCTATATCATTATAACTGATGGACGAGATTGTTTGGAAATACCCTTAATAACGATAGCAAAATTTTGAGCTTATGAGGTTGTGCACATTTTTAAGATTACATGTATGGCCCAGTGGGAGATTGTTGAAAAATAATATGAGCCACACATGTAATATATTAAAATGTGTGGTACTATTGTTTAAAGATTAGTCAATAAAGTGATCTATTAAAGTTAATTTTTGGACTAATGAGGATTAAATGTCATGGAATTAAAGTGTAGAGACCAGAACGGTTATTTAAATTGATGAGGAGCCAATTCATAAAAAAAAAAATCGAAAGATAATAACTGCAGATTCAGTTATTAGACATCATGGGGTCATGGTTCCCAAATTGTACATGATTTTTCATATCTCTGCATCCCCATCAACATAGAGAAAATTCAAGAGGAGACCACGTATCAATTGAAAGATCATAACACATTCAAGCAATTAAACACATAGATCAAGGTACGCTTCCACTTATTATTCTCAATGATTTCGGCTTTATAATATTCTAACAAGAAATAGTATTTCAAAGTGGAACACGCAAAAATATCCCAATATGATACAAGAAGTTCAAGGATGGAAATAAGAATTGTGGAAAATAACGATCACATAGTATCTAATGCTAGGCAAGATGATAAGGCCTAATGTAGTAACCTGCTTGTCTTTACAAATATTAGAAATAAAATCCAGCTTTACTTATTAGCTTGAAATTGAAAAGGCGCGCACCATAGTCTCCTCAAATTCAGCTCCAAGGTAGCCACTGAAAACACGAAACCGGTTGTCTAACAGCAAATAGTATGAAACGGTACCCTGAAATATGATCATTACATAAACAAACTTACACTATAAAGAAATAAACATGATATAGCAAATTAACCACATTATTACCTCATTTTGAACTCTGTTGCGAAGGGATTCAACAAGGACATTCCTGTCAAGCCCCATCTTCACCACTTCTTGAAGAATCTCTTTATCAATCTGCTTTTGGAAAAATAACTTGAATTAATCAGGAAAAGTTTTACTTGTTAGGATTGCAAGCAGCAAGTCTATTCTTTGAATACCAGTGAATCAGGGAAGGATCAGATCAAGCACATAATAGAAGCAAGGAGAAAATTAGGGACATTATCAGGAAGGACAGAAGAACAAAGAGCAATGGAAAGGGGACTGGGACGGGGACGAGGACGAGACGAGAAGATGAGCCAATTAGACAGATATCCATACATACAGAACTGTAATAGAAATTACATAATTCTTCTTGTAGTTTATAATCCTCAAGTTAATTGTCTTGTGAGTTTTGAGAGTAAATAAAAGATCCCTTATTGATAATTTCTATAGACCAAGGGCAGCAAAATTGAAGACAACAGTGTAAGCGTGGAGAAAGGGAAAAGAAAACCCAAGGACCATTATAATATAAAGTCTGAACTTTAGCCACAAAATTAGAACATGTAGATAAGTAATACAAGATTTACAGCTTTTTAGCTTGTTGCATTGTATCTGGGGATGACACAGCTAAATAGCGTGGCAGATGAGCTTGGAACCAGGGGTGTGCATGAATCTCAGGAATAGTCATTCGTTTCATAAGGTCAACCATAAGCATTCTTGGAATTAAATCTCTAGCACCAGGAGATAAATGACTAGAAAGGGTATATATTCTACCCTGAAGGACAAATCAAATAAAATAAGAATGTAGCAGTTTGGAAATCTTTTAACATAAGTCTTCTTTAAATTGAAAAGTAGTAACAATACTCTAGATAGGATCAAGATCAACTCCCACAGAAGTGATGAAAAACACTTCCAAATGGAATTCGAGCTTCATGCTAGAATAGATTCTCTATACAGTTAAATTAACCCGAATGAGGAAATTTATAAACCACAAGTTGGCTGTATAATGGGGAATCCATATGAAACCTAATGTAAACATTTGTTTTTTTGGTAGTAACTAGGCTTGAGCAACCTAAAGCTCAACCCAAATGTCTCTTCCACGCTCATCTTATAAAATTTAGAGTTAATATAATGTCAATCCAAAATATCTATGGTCACTACTGTTACTCATTCTTGCAGTCAACTTGGACAAGAATATGAAGAGATGGAGGTTTAGTCCTTGTTTGGCTACCATTTACAATTGTTTATAATAGTCAGATCACTTTTTATCCATATATTTCATTGGACCCACAAATACTACCCACTTATTCACTGCTCATTTTTATCTATATATAATTTAACTCTTTTATTTTGTAGTTAGACAACAAGATAGATATTGTAACTAAACGTGAATGTACCTTTATTTTCTTAAAAAGGTTAGGAATGTTTTCATCATCGAAGGGAAGAGTGCCATAGAGAAGTGCATAGAAAATAACACCACAGCTCCAGACATCTATTTCAGGCCGCGTGTTATGAAACGGATCGAAGATTAAGACAATAATGAAATAAACAATCAAACAATGAACACCAAGATTTAAATAAAAAATCGAAGACGGGAAACCACTGATAGAGGAGGATAATTCACTATAATCGATAGTAATTATGTTTACAAGATCTCAATACACTCAACTAAGATAGAATGTTCTCCAATATGTTGTTCTCTGTAATAATATAATATGTTGTTCTCTCTAATAATATGATTGTAGAGACAATACACGCCGAATTGTATTTATATAAAACCCTAAGACCAAGTTGTAGATGAATAGGAGACCAAACGCGTGAAACACATGCACTCTAGATAACACGCTCGTTCGAGCGACGAACTCTCTGTAAGTCGCGCTCGAGCGGCCAGCTAGCGAAGGTCTAACTAAAATACGGCAACTTTTGTCCCAATCCATAAATCTGATTTCTCCTTTTCTAGCGCAAATACAACTCCAAACTTCAATAGAATTTGGGTCACAATTCATCAAATCTCCACCTTGAACGAAATTTCACTGCAAGGAACTCCAAGTAAACACCACTTCACCTCTTCCACACAAGTCTCAATGGACTAAATCAATGACAAACACCAACCAAGTTCAATCAATGCTCAAACTTAGCAACAAGTAAAGGTTTTGTCATCATGTCAGCAGGATTATCTTCAGTGTGTAACGCCCCAAAATTTAACAATAAAAATAAATAGGAGTCGTTATTAAAGCTTCCTTTTATTTAATTTAATATGAAACTATCCAAAAATAGATTTTATTTTATATCATAGCTTGCAAACATGATATTGATTCCTGAATAAACGCAACTAAAATAAATACTGAAAATGAAATTTATTGAGAAGAAGGATAATCGTCAATTGAGTCCCATAAATTATTAAATAAATCAGACATTACCACTGCTCTCTTTCGTGTTTGATGAAGATTATCTTTAATTTCATTTGAATTATCATCAATGGGTCAAACCAATGAGTGTAAAGTAGCCACAGTCAACAGTGTTGAATTCACACTAAATACTATAAAATATAATTGAAACCTCAAGGTGTTCATGAACATTTAAGGGGTTGGGAACACAAATAAATGTATAAGAGAGTTGACAGTTACATCTAAGAGCCGAATATCTCTGGACATTTAATTTACATAAATGTCAATTTCAATAAAATTAAAAAGAAATAGTTACGCGTTTAAATTTCAGATCTTACATAGTCTCAAAAATAATCCTGGCACCACGACATCACCTTATCGTCCGCCAACTAACGACCCGATCAAATCTGTGAAAAGTAGGAAATAGGGGTGAGTATATGGGGATGCTCAGTAGGTTACGAATAATGGTGCGATCCCGAATAAAACATTTAGATCATGTATCAAAATATTATACCGTCATAATTCATGAATACAATATCGAAATATCATACCGTCATACATTTCATGAGTACAATATCAAAATATCATACCGCCATACTTTCATGAGTACAATAATCTATCAACATGAATAAAAATAATTTAAACATGTATCCAGAATTATCATACCGTCATCATATCTTTAGAACCGGTAAGAGCTCATATCATATCTTTGGTATCGGATGGCCATTTCATATCGTAATCATATCATATCATAACTTCATAAACATAGTATTTATCAACATGAGAAAATATATTAGACGGGACTAACCGCTTGCACCTCGTAATCCTACCTCGTGAGATCAAATAATTTTTGACATAAATGATGAGTGCACGTTCAAAAACTTCTTCAAATCTTTGGCTGTAGACGTTAGAAACTGTTGTGCGTGTATTGTATCTAAATGTGATGAATTATATTTGTCGTTAAATATCGGGTCTTTGCAAGGTATATATAGTTGAAAAAGTAAAAGAATTGTAATTTAGGATGGAAGATCGTGTATTACCAAAATAGAGATAAGGTTTGCGTAACCGAAACAATTTCCTATCGGAAGTGGGAACATGGCAGGTCAAATCAAAAGGCAAGATTGGTGTACTTTAATTGGAATACAGTTTCTATCAAATAAATAAAAAGGTAAGTCTATATGCATATCCCTACACGTGCTATCCCACATTCAAAATCAAAGCAAATTTAATATTATAGAATTCCAAAAAATCAAGCAATTAAATAATGTTAAGGTACACCTATTTGACACCCTTTCAAAAGTACACGTCAAAAAAAATGATGGGAATAGCCTAGAGTCACTCATATCTTTCTATCAATCTAATATATTTGACACCCTTTCAAAAGTACACGCCAAAAAAAAATGATGGGAATAGCCTAGAGTCACTCATGTCCAAGAAAGATATATAAGATATGAGTGACTCTAGGCTATTCCCATCTTTTTTTTTTTTTTTTTTGACGTGTACTTTTGAAAGGGTGTCAAATAGTTGTACCTTAACATTATTTCTTGGACATAATTAGATTGATAGAAAGTTATGAGTGACTCTAGGCTATTCCCATCTTTTTTTTTTTTTTTTTTTTACGTGTACTTTTGAAAGGGTGTCAAATAGTTGTACCTTAACATTATTTAATTGCTTGATTTTTGGGAATTCTATAATATTAAATTTGCTTTGATTTTGAATGTGGATATATATATATATATATATATATACACGTACGTTTTTTTAAACAATAAATAGTTCACGTGAGATATTGGAAGGAAATTAAAATCAACTTTAACATAATTATTTATAAAGTTTGGTAATATCTTTCAACTTCAATAACATAGACATGACTTATTTGAAACAATTATTTCTCGAGTCTAATGTGCATAGTACAAATAAAATTTTCTATAAATTTTCGGGGTGTTACACAGTGTCAACCTTGCTCACTACAATATCACCATGAGCAATCACTTCACGCACAAAATGGTACCTCACATCAATGTGCTTAGTCCTCTTATGAAACATTTGATCCTTAGTCAGAAAGATAGCACTTTGACTATCACAAAACACTGTAGAAATCTGCATGTCTTCATTGATTTCACCAATTAATCCCCTTAACCACATAGCTTCCTTACATGCTTCTGTATTTGCCATGTACTCTGCCTCTGTTGTAGACAAAGCTACTGTATTTTGCAAAGTAGTTTTCCAATTCTAGCTGATAACACAGCCTCCAAGAGTAAACACATACCCTGTAAATGATCTACTTTTATCAAAATCTCTTATATAGTCTGAATCCACATACCCGATGACTCCATCTGAATTTCTTCCAAAATGAAAACAAGCATTAGTTGAGCCTTTCAAGTATCTGAATATCCACTTCACTGCTTTCAAATATTTCTTGCCAGGATTTGCTATGTATCTACTAACTGTACTGACTGCTTGTGTCAAGTTTGGTCTTGTACAAAGCATATTATACATCAATGAACCAACTGCACTAGAATAAGGAACTCTAGACATGTAGTCAATGTATTCATCTGATTGAGGACACAATTCAACTGATAATTTAAAGTGGGCAGCTAATGCAGTGCTGACAGCTTTAGCATTCAGCATATTGAACCTTTGAAGCACATTCTCTATGTACCCTTTTTGACTTAAATACAATTTTCCAGTTTTTCTATCCCTTAAAATTTCCATACCAAGAATCTTCTTTATTGCTCCCAAATCCTTCATCTCAAACTCCTTACTAAGTTGAGATTTCACTTTTGTGACATCTGCTTTATCCTTGGCTACAATGAGCATGTCATCAACATATAGTAGCAAATATGTTATTGATCCATCATATTCCTTTTTGTAAGTATACACAACTATCATAATTACTTATGCTGAAGCCTTGAGTAGTCATGAATGAATCAAACCGTTTGTACCACTGCCTTGGTGACTGTTTTAATTCATACAAGGATTTCTTCAACAAACACACATAGTCTTCCTTTTTAGAAACTGTGAACCCCTCTGGTTATTGCATGTAGATGCTCTCCTCAAGTTCTCCATGCAAAAATGTTGTCTTAACATCTATTTGCTCAAGTTCCAAGTCATTGTTTGCTACAATCCCAAGTAAAGCTCGAATTGAGTTGTGCTTTACAATCGGTGAGAACACATTTGTGAAGTCAACTCCTGAAATCCGATTGTAACATTTTGCTACCAATCTGGCCTTATACCTAGAATCTTTAATCCCTGAAGTCCTTTCTTTCCTTTTGAACACCCATTTGCAGCAAACAACCCTTTTACCTTTAAGTAGTTTCACCAAGTCCCAAGTACAATTTTTGTTTAGTGACTCCATCTCCTCTTGCATAGCAATCAACAATTTACTAGAATCACTGCAACTAATTGCCTCTGTGTATGTAACAGGTTCTTCAATAGAGTCAATTTCTTCAGCTACATTCAGAGCATATGCAACTAAGTCTACTTTCCCATACTTTTGTGGCGGTCTAATCTGTCTGCGAGGTTTATCCTTTGCAATTGAATATTATGGTGCTGTTAGTAGTGTAGGAAAAATATTATTGTCTGACAAAACTGAGCTAGTCTGTTCTGAATTTTCTGTTTGTTCCCTTGGATTAATTTCCAACTCTACCTGAGTTGAAGTGTTCTGTTCATTAATTTTATCAGTATTTACAAGACATACCATGAATCATAGCAAGTTCATCAAATATTACATCCCTACTAATCACCACTTTCTTTTCTTCTGGGCACCATAATTTATATCCTTTTACAACTGATTTAAACCCAAGAAAGATACACTTTCTAGATCTAGACTCCAACTTTCCATTATTCACATGAGCATAAGCAGGACATCTAAAAATCTTTAAATCAATATAATAAGAAGGTTTACCAAACCATACCTCTTCTGGTGTTTTTTTTTCTCAATGGTTGTTGAGGGTGAGCGATTGATCAGAAAACAAGCTGTAGTAGTAGCTTCAGCCCAAAAACATTTAGACAAACCATCATTTGAAAGAATAAATCAAACCATTTCCATCAAAATTCTGTTTTTCAATCATTTTTTCCACTCTTTGAAGGTCCTAAACACATGACTTTTCTGTTTCAAGAAGAATACCCAAATTTTCGTAAAGAAGTCATCAATTACTGTCAACAAGTAATAAGTACCTCCTCTTGAAGGTACCTTGGCTGGTCCCTAAAGATCTTAATGAATATACTCAAGTGTTCCCTTCTTGTTGTGTCTACCAGTAGTGAATCTAACTCTTTTATGTTTTCCAAAGATATAATGCTCACGAAACTTCATTTTGCTGGTCTTCTACCCATTAAGAAGCCTCCTTTTACTCAATTCTGTCATCTCATTTTCACTCATATGCCCAAAGCGCATATGCTAAAGTTTTGTAACTTCCTCATCAGTCAAAGAAGTAGTGACAGCTGTTGCATCCCCTATAACTGTATAACCCTGCAAAATATATAATTATATAGAGTTTTTATGTTCCTTCATTACAACAAGAACTCCCTTGCTCACCTTCAAAACTCCACCTTCACCAGTGTATTTATGCCCATTTGAGTCAAGTGTACTCAAAGATATGAGATTTTACTTCAATTCTGAACGTGTTTGACATCACTAAGTGTTTTGATAACACCATCAAACATCTTTATTCTGACTGTACCAACTCAAGCAATTTTGTAAGGTACATTGTTTCTCATAATCACAACACCTTTTAAAACTCCTTCATATGTTGTAAACCAGTCCCTGTTGAGACATATATAAAAAGTACATGCTGAGTCAAGAACCCATTCCTCACAAGGTTTGGAACCCATGTCAAAAATTACAAGAAGCCCTCTTTCACTTTGCTCATCTTCCACAACATCTGCTTCTACAGTTTCAACAGGCTGCTTTCCTCTTTCATTAGCTCCCGCAGCCTTATTTCTATTTTTCAATGAATAACAGTTAGCTCTGATATGTCCCTTCTTCTTACAATAATAACACACTTTTTCTACATGTCTAGACTTTGATCTACCCCTCATATTTCTACCAGAACTCCTATCCTAATTTCTCGCACGAACCAGGCCTTCCGCTTGATTTCTAGATCCTCCAACAAGATGCTCTATCTTCTCCTTAGACAATAAGACATCATAGACCTCTTCCACAGTGAAAGTATCCTGACTATAGAGAATAGTATCTTTAAAAGTCACATGATGCCGGCAAAGAATACAACAACATTAAAGCCAATTCCTTCTTATCATACTTAACCTCTAAAGTTTCCAAATCAGTCACGATATCTTTAAACAATGTTAAGTGATCATCCAATGACGTACCTTCAGACATCCTGTGAGAATATAGGCGCTGCTTCAAGTGTAACTTGCTAGTCAAGCTCTTTGTCATACAAAGTTGCTCTAACTTTAACCACAATGCAGTGAAACTTTTCTCCTTATAAACATTATGAAGTATTTGATTTGAAAGATGATGTTGAATTTGGGTTTGGGTTTGGGCTTTCCGATCCCTATGCTTCTTTTCTTCCTGCGTCTAGGTAGTAGGCATTTTATCAAACCCAAGCAAAGCTTCATCTAAATCTATCTGCGCAAGTACTGCTCGCATCTTCACTTGGCATAGACCAAATCTCGTGTTGAGATCCAATAATGAAATATCATATTTCATTGTTGCCATGCGGAATAATCAAACCTTCGCTCTAATACCACTTGTTATGAAACGAATCGAAGATTAAGACAATAATGAAATAAACACTCAAACAATGAACACTAAAATTTAAGTGGAAAACCTAAGATGGGAAAAACCACTGGCAGAGGAAGATAATTCACTATAATGAATATTAATTATGTTTACAAGATCTCAATGCACTCAACTAAGATCGAAGGCTCTCCAATATATTGTATATATGTTATTCTCTCTAATAATATTATTGTGGAGAGAATACACGCGAATTATATTTATATGAAACCGTAAAACCAAGTTGTAGATGAATAGGAGACCAAAAGTGTGAAACACATGCACTTCAGATAACGCTCTCGCTCGAGCGAAGGTCGAGAGACGAACTCTCTGTAAGTCGTGCTCGAGCGGCCAGCTAGCGAAGGTCTAGTGAAAATGCGACAACTTTTGTTCCAGCCCATAAATCCGATTTCTCATTTTCCAACACAAATACAATTCCAAACTTCAACAAAATTTGGGTCACAATTCAACACCACGCATACAATTTCCCAGATATAACCTAAAAGAAGAAAATGTGATGATGAGTTCTTTCAAACCGTCCATGAAATTGTTTCAACTAGTGAAATTTTACAGTTCCCGGGATGTTCTACTTCTATGTTATACCACTGGTACAGTGTAGTTTGGGATTCCACAACTTGTTTTTAGAAAATTACCATCATGCATGATTTTATACAAACGAAATCAGCAATCTTCACATTACACTTAGAATCTAGAAGCAGGTTCTCGGGCTTCAGATCTCTATGAACAACCATATTCCTGTGGCAGTACTCTACATCAAAGATTTTCTGTAATCACCCGTATACACAAGTCTGTAACTATGAACAGAAAAATCAAGGTACTCACTTTTGAGGGACACAGTTTGGAGTATTTAGCACCCTACCTTCTGAAAGAAAATGCGTGCCTCACCTTCATGTAACCTACCCTTCTCAACAATGTAATCAAACAACTCACTGGACTTCACATATCCATCACAACGTATATATCTGTAAGTGTCTCTACAACCTCGTACAGACATATAATCTGGGGATGCATAAACCACCTAAAATTTTTTATCTCTCTTCGAACTGCAAGAAGACGACCACTCTTGAAGTCACTCAATAAGGTCTAGTAAACAACATCTCTCCACTCAAGTTGGCATTTTCTAATCCAACATATCATGGACAATATACGGTAACTAGTTAGTCGGTATCATCATATACGGTAATACGGTAACTAGTTACCTGGTTAGCTCATATACAGTATCAGCAGTTACCCGATTAGCTTATATACGGTATCAATAGCTGAATATACGATGTCATCAATATACGGTAACTAGTTAGTCAGTTAGCTAATTCTATTTAAACTCATCATTGTACTGATAATTCACTAAGTGAGAATAATTCAACTATTTTTCCCGCCATTTTCTCTTTTCATTACTTTAGAATTCTTTGCACCTCTTCACGGTCTCAGAGCTTGATTGAAACTTTTGTGCAATGGCGAAGGATTCCAATGTTGCAGTAGATCTTCAAAGTCAGTCCAATCACATAAATTCACCCAACGATTCGTCTATTGGAGAAATGGTTGGAGGAGATACTAGCTCTCTTCTCAGTCGATTGGTTACTGATCCAACCAGTCCCTACTACCTTCACTACGGTGATAACACAGGAATGCAGATCATTCTAGTTGTCCTTATTGATAACAACTATTTGACATGGAGCCGAGCTGTGGTAATGGCACTTAGTGTTAAAAACGAGGAAGGCTTCATTGAATAAAGTGTTTGCACTTATTTTGCAATATGAAAGGTAAAATGATGTTGTTGGTAAGAAACAACAACACTTCGAGGCAGCAGCCTTTACCAGTAAGATGATGAGTAGAGATCAGTTGGAAATCAGAGGTACAATTCATTCAATCAATCTAAAAAAAAAAAATAGGACCTATATGCAGCTATTGTAGTATGCTTGGCACCTTAAAGAGAAGTGTTACAAGCTCATAGGTTATCCTCCAGGTCATAAGTTTGCTAGAGGAAAGCACCTGTTGCAAGTACAATTGCACAAATTCCAGTTGATAGCAAATCTGTGACTATTAACTATCAGTCAAGTATGACTATTACTCCAGATCAATACCAACAACTTTTGGCCATGCTTGTTCCACAATTGCAAGCACAGTTGTCTACTAGCAATTCGAAACCACAAGCATGTCATTGGCCTCAACAGCAATTCCAGAAACGTCCACTTTTTCAGGTAATCATGTATGTCATAATGGTGCTGCACAGGAGTTAAGTAGATCATATACACTGGAGCTTCGGGACACATGGTTTGCTCCATCAAGTACTTAACTAATGTTACAGCTGAGGCCAATGCATCTATTAAACTGCTAAATGGAGATAATGTGGCTGTGACAAATGTTGGCATAGTGAAGTTGTCTGATGATTTAGTTTTGGCAAATGTCCTTGTAGTGCCATCATTTACATTTAACATAATATCTGCTAGTAATTTGGTCCTTAAACATAATTGCTTTCTGATTTTCATGTATAATTCTTGCCTTGTACAGGATCTTTCAACATGGAGGACGATTGGGGTACGTAAACTTGAGGATGGATTATATCACTTCCAGCTCCCCGTTCACCAATCCAGTGGAAAATTCTTTATCAAACCTCATCAATTTACACCACATTCTGTTAAAACTCCTAGTGTTAAAGCTGTTATTTCATGTTGCAGTCCTGTTTCTGATCTTCATTGTAATAAAGTTACTATTCCTGCTTGTAATTCACTGAACAAGGGTAATGTCAACAACATAATTGATGTGTGGCATTGCCAGTTAGGGCATGTGCCTACTTCAAAGTTATCTGTCTTACATAGGTGTATACATATTCAGTAATATTTTTCATGCCATTAATATCTCTTGCCATATCAATGTCAACATAGCCTAGCAATTGCAAATCTGAATTTTATACATAATGTGGAATCTATAGCACCTCTCGAGTAACTGAGAATCCACTTTACTACCTCTAGTGTTGTTTACAAAGATTGCCCATGTATCTATTCACAACTCCCACTGTTTGCGCTATATGTGATCTTGTTTTCACCGTAATATATGTAAGACTAACTGTAGTAGAGAAGTAAGACACCTGGACCATGTAAGAGTTAGGATTTTATTTATACACGCACAACAAATTTTAAAAATAATATCAATTCCATTCAAGGATCTTCTTTGTATTTAGATGAAAATCGTGATTAGAGTATAACTTTAGTAAATTTATCAAACTCCTTTGAGAATCTTGATCACGAACAATTATGATCTTTACAAGCCTTTATGAATCACGATCTTTCCCTACTACAATTATCCAATTGTATAACCTTCAATGGTAATCCACACATGAGAATAAGAAAAAGATATTAGGATTTTTTTTTCTTCTTTCTTGTGCTATTAAGATTATGATATTGTGAGATGTTTTATGTTGTAATTACAATATCAATAGCTTTTGTGACAACTTATGAAAACTCAAACCATAAATGTTTATTTATGGATTTGTGTCAATCTCGATTATTGATCATATCTTTAATCCCACTTTTAAGTCATCAAACATCGAAACTCTTTTTGACTTATGAACTCACCTTAGCTAAAGATTTCTTTTTCAATTTAGTCGAATGAAATGTAGGTCATAAACTCTTACTATATTCTCTATTGATTATTCACAACCGTCATATGATTCTTAACATACCCGAACGTTGTCACATTAGTGATTATTGGAAAAGCAATATCCAACATCACTAAAGTATAAATGTCATTATATAAGGTACTATGATGTTTTCAAGTCGAAAGATCAATTTCATTACCGAACGTTAGAAATTAACCACTGACGTTCAAATAGTTATATAAGTGAGAAATGTCACACGTGTCGTTTTATTCATAATAAGGACATGATAATTTAAGATCTAGTCATATGTAATTTGTTTATCATAATAATAACTCCTTGTGATTAACAAGTTACCAAAACTTAAATATACAAACTTTATTCATTTAATTTGTCAAAATATTAATTCAATTAAAGAAAAATAATTTGTCACATAAAAAAGAAAGAAAAAATTTCGATTTACGTGTAATAATAGTTTATTGAAAAATATGTTGTTGAAAAGAAGTAAGAGGAAAATGTATAAAAGAATTTAATGGAGTCCAAACAAGGGCCTAATATTTCGTAATGTCAAATATATTACCAATGGAGCAGCCTTGAGTGTACTCAACAAGTTGAGATCGATGAGGGACTCTTGTTTTTCCCTATTATGGTGGAAGATCGATGAGGAACTCTTAATATTTTAGCGAGGGGTTTAACGTACAAATAAATTAATAGTGTGGACTATTATGAACTTTTACTATCGAGTCTTCTCGAGCCAAAAGGATGACGATTTGGTTATTTCCTCGAGGACATAGCATTGAATAATACAGCGTTTGGTCACTATGGTTTCTACCTCTTCTTACATTTTCAATTAATCCAACTGCAACTTGTATTCTATACTAATTGGTACGCAAACCTAAAAAAATTGGACATGTAGGCCCATGATGATGATGATGATGATGATGATAATAATAATAAAGGATGCACTGGTACAAAATTAATATGAGCTCGCACACGCGCACAAATTTCTAGCAATTAAGGTCATCTAAACTAATTTTGACAAATGGATCAAAATACTTAATTAATCAATTAATTTAATTTAATTAACATGTTTATTTAATTAAAATTAAATTTTCATTAAATACTAAATTAGAGTCCAGTGCCAATTCTAAAAAAATTTAGGACGAAATTATTTAATTAAAATCAAAATTTATGTAAACACCAAATTAGAGTTCAGCTCCAATTATAAATAATTTTAGGACGAGTTTATTTAAATGTCAAATTAGAGTCCATCTCTCATTCCAAAATTATAGAATGAATTTATTTAACTAAATTTTTTTTTAGTTAAATATCAAATTGAAGTCCAGCTCTAATTCCAAATTTTTTGGGCAAATTGAAATAATATTTTAATAAAGAATAAAATTCAATTTAGGGTTAAAATTCTAAATTTTAGTTAAAATCAAATTTTAACAATAATTTAAAAGTCGTGAATTTTAAAATAAAATTTTAAATGAACCAAAAATTAACCTTGCCAAATTTGAAATTTAGGTCCAAACCTTTTTTTTAAAATCGAATTTAAATATTTTTTTCAACATTACATTCAAAACCCTTTTGAAAAATTACATTCTCACCCTATTTTAAAATTAAAATTAATCCCCTCCAATTTCTTAAATTTGAGAATAAACCCTACTTTCAAAATTGCAATATGACCCCTGAAAAAAAATTGCAAGCACGGATTCACAATTTCACAAATAGCAATTGAGGTCCCCAACCCCAAAATTCATTCGAAACCCTAAAAATTCATTCATTCTTCTCTTTCTTGTGGCGTCAACAGTCGAAGCCGCTTGTTTGTACAAAACCATGGTGTGCCCCATTTTTAAAATAATGGCGATGCACTTCTGTCGTAGGAGCAATAGTGCACGATGTTGTTGCAAGATCCAACAATGATGATGTTGGCACGTTGCAAATGACAAGAGCGCCTAGCACTAGTGTCGTCAAGGCCGGCAACGGTTGTTGTAAATAAATTTACATTCAAAACCCTTTTCAAAAATAGATTTCAGGAAATGGAAAGTCAATTTTCTTAAATGTTATAAATAAATAAACAATAAAAATCAATTATTGATTGTTCCAAGATTCAAAAACAACTTCTAACAAGCACAAGTCAACTCTGATATCAACATGTGCAACAAAATTTAAAAATAATTTCAATTCCATTCAAGAATCTTCTTTGTGTTTAAATAGTAAATCGTTATTAGAATTATAGATTTAGTAAATTCTTCAAACTCCTTTAAGAATCTTGATCACGAATAAACACGATCTTTGCAAACATTTGCGAGTCACGATACTCTCACATCATAACGTCCAATTGTTTATCCTTCAATTATAATCCGCACAAGAAAACAAGAATGAGATATTAAGGTTTCTATTATGTGTGCTTGGCCCACCCGCTAAACCTAAGTTGATCCGATATTTAATTAATCTAATTAATTAAACTTGACGCATAAGTTAATTAATACAATCAATTACCTTAAGTATATTATGTAATAATTTAATTAATTAATTCAATAATTGTACAACACTTGTTAAATAATCATAATATTATTTTTCTAGTTCTCTCTCTTGTATGTTAGCCATTAGGTTCCCGATCATGATCTCAATTACGTAAATTATTATTTTGATACAATAAAATAAGATAAATTCAAACTCACTTTTAATTTATTGTTAATTAACCTAAATTAATTAATTTACATTCCTCGTTCCACATTGATATTTAGCAATGTATCGGGACAGTACATATGACGAAAAATGTTACATGGTGTGAGAAAATCAAATTTGTTATTTTATTGTGAAACTATAATCATTTCATTAATGTGATCTGATCAATAATGAGATATGTAAGTGTGTCTATCTCGATTATTGATCATATATTTCATCACACTCTTATATTGATAAATGTCGAAACTTTTTTCGACTTCTGAACTCACATTTGTTAAGGATTTCTTTATCAACTTAATTGGATAAAATGTAGATTATAAACTTTTACCATCTAAGAGTAACAAATCATTTATTACTTATTCACAACTTTCACCTGATTTTTGACATGTCCGAATGATGTCGTATTAGCGACTCTTGATATAGCAACATCTAACATCACCAAAGTTTGATTGTCATCATATATGGTACTATGGTAATCTCAAGTCGAATTACTAATTTTACTATCTAACTTAGAGATTAATTACTAACACTCACATAATTACCTATGTACAATCTATCTAAACGGGTTACTAATGTTTTGTTCTCTTAACAAAATATCAATGTGTCTATTTAAATGTCACTACATGATAACTTGTGAGATCAATTATTCATTTCGTAAGTGAGAAATGTCATCTGGTTATTACTTACGACTATGAATAATTAAGGATTCAGTTCTATGTAATTTATTTCTCACAATCACAATTCATTTTGATTAATAAGTTACAAAAACTTAAATTTACGAACTCTATTAATTTAATTTGTAAGAATAATTATTCAATTAAATAATATATCTATCTTAGATAATAATGCATTAATCATATTGAAAAAATTTACATCCAAAATCGATTCAAGATATAACACCTTTAGTAAATTCACTCATATATATTCTATAAAGAGTGACAACTCATTTGATAGCCTAAAATGAGTAGTAAAATATGTATTCATTGGCTGCTTATATTTTCACATGAATGATACTCTTTAAAATTAGTGGTGCTAGAGCACCAATTTAGATGATCACCTCTAATGGGTTCAATAAAATGAATTATAAGAAATTATATTTGAGTGAATTTATCATTTAGTATCATATAAGAGGAAATTTCAAGAAATGTCCACTTTCACATGTCCATTTGCAAAAATGTCCATTTTGAAATAATTTAGACCAAAATATCATTGTTAACAATTTATAATTTCACACTAATCCCAAAAATGGACATTTTTGCAAAATATTATTCTCGACATTTCAAATGTAGAGAATTGTTGTGTTTGAAATGAAATGTCATTCTAGACAAATTAAGTGTCAAGAACGACATTTGAAATGTCGAGAATATTATTTTAATGTAGTTTATCATGAAAGTACTTCTCGAAATTCGTGACAAATTGAAAAAAAAAATTAAATGTCGAGAACGATATTTAAAGTGTCAAAAATATCATTAAGGGTGTAATAAACAATTTGGTACATTTTTCAAAAGTGTGGACATTTTTCAACTACTTACCCCTTAATTTTGGATATTTTTAAAAATACCTCATCATATAATTATCATATAAACGATTGCTTGATACCAATCGTATTAAATAAAATAATTGTTTTCGTATAATCATTAATTTCAAGATGTCATTGCCTCGAATAATTCTCATCATCCCAGGAATTTGTCAATTTAATTTAGGGCTACTTACTGCCTACGTCGATTCGTCAATCCATTCGGAACTTTATAAGGATTTGTTTATCATAAAATTAGAAGTTAAAACCCTTGTAAAACCCAAGAATTCGTCCAAACCGCCACTATGCGCCACCTCCTCTCCACCTTCTACCGCTCCAACCTACGCCGACACTTACTCCAGTGCGCCAATTACAAGCCGCAGAAGCCTCAGGCACCACCCTCCCCACCGTCGCCGCCGAAGCCCCCAAAGAAACCGACTACTTTGAGCCTCCACGGGGAGACGTGGGAGGACCTTTATGGCTGGATGTCTCAATTGCATGACAAGGTGGCGATGAGACACATGGATGTGTATATGGATCAGGAGGAGAAGTTTACGGAAGCAGTAATGTCCGATACCGAACGCCTCCAGTCCAAGCTCCAGTCGGAAATGGCCTCTCGCCTCGCCACCCACCTTTCTACCCCTCCCCTCCGCTGGGGCCCCTGGTAATTTACCATTTTCTATCGTTTGTTTCTGCTTCTATTTGATTGCGTGAGGGTATGTGTCAATTTTAAATTCTAAACTCCTCCGGCGCAAAAAAAAAAAAAAAAAAAAAATAATAATAATAAATAAATACCGTAGAGCGTGTTCTCGAACCTGGATGTTGCATCACTTTTAAATTGTAAGATATGAATGTTGAAGATACGCTAATTCATGGATTGTACTGGTTTGTTTGGTTGGTGCCATGTGAAGTTACTCACTTACATTTTATTTTTGACACTGGCATTTAGTACAATATGAATTTACTGAATGTCTCCAAGAAAGAAATTTTGGTTCTTTACAGGGCAAAAGTAAAAAAAACATTTTCATTGTTGATAATATAAAATTTTAAATATGGAGAGTTTGGTTTCTAAGTTTTTAACTTGAACTAGTCAATACGTCATTTTCTTAAGGAGTATGCAGATGTTGTAAGATTTAGATATTTATATGAGAATTGCACTAATAGAAGTTCAGGGAAAAAATTTTAAAACAAGAACCTGAAGAGTAATCTTGTTATTCGTTGAGTACCATTGATGCCTTTTCCCCTTTGAACCTGGCATGGAGTGTTTATTTTGTTTTGTGGGTCATGCAGTGCAGGTTATACTACAGGCGAGTTGAAGAAGGAAAGCAATATCCGGTATTATGTCGAAGATTAGCAAGCTTAAATGAAGAGTTTATATCTCATATATCTCCATCAGCTGGGTTTGATTTCACTTCTGGTAAGAGAATAGAGCAGAAGCTGCTTGATTACAATCAAGAAGCTGAAAGATTTGGAGGTATTGAATTCTTTCTTTAGTTCTCTGTTATACTTTTTGTTTGCATTATTTTCTTTACATTCGGTGGTATGTCACTTTTATTTAGTCAATTCCAGGTTATGCTTATGAGGAATTATCAGAAGTGTCACCTGATCACCAGCATATTGCATACACTATGTACGACAAGGACAATGATTGCTTTAAATTGTTCGTAAGAAACTTGGATTTTGGTTCGCTATATAGCAAGCCCCAAGCTGACCGGGTTTCTAACATAGCTTGGGCAAAAGATGGACATGCATTACTTTATGTAGTTACGGATGACAATAAGAGGCCTTTTAGGTTGGTATTGCTGGTTTTGCTGTAATAACTGTATTTTATTCTATTGGATAGCTGGAGATGAAATTGATGTTTGGTTGTTTTCAGGTTATATTGTAGCATGCTTGGATCTAATGGAGAAGATGTTTTGCTTTTAGAGGAACCTCGAGAGAATATTTATCTGAATATAAGACATACTAAAGATTTTAGGTTTTTGACTCTGAATACATTTTCAACCACATCATCCAAGGTATTTTTTATAGAAACATTTTGGATACTCTTTTATTGTTTGCTACTGAACTGGTGTTTTATATTCGTGACTTTTTTAGGTTTTTCTAATAAATTCAGCTGATCCTTTGGCTGGGATGACACTGATTTGGGAGTGTGAGGCGCAAGCCCACTGCATTATCGAGCATCATCAAGGGTATCTTTACCTCTTCACAGATGCTGCAAAGCAGGGCCAGCCTGTTGACCACCATTATCTCCTTCGTAGTCCTGCTGCGTGTTCACACAGTCCGAGGAAGTGGGAGGTTAGCATATTTTTGCCGTTAATTAAGTATGCTGATAGGCCCACCAGAGATGCAGAGTTGAAGATTGAATTGTAATTATTTGTGAACAAGAAAAGATATAGACAACGAAAATTTATTTGAATGTAAAATGTATTGTAATGGCTGATTGTACTGTTAATGCAATTACAAATAAGAGATGAAGAGATATACAAATGTCCCTGGCACTTGAGAGGCCTGTGATCTCTCCACAAAAATAACGCGGGCACACACACACACACACACACACATACACACTATCTGGGTGAATGAATTGAAATTCCTCCCTATTTATAGTTAGCTGGTACCTCATTTATTCTGGAAACATCTCTCCCTCTAACAAACTAACCAATTGGTGGAATATAATGTCAAATACAAGTTCTCAAGGAACTCCCTTGCTTCATGAACTCCTTTATTTGAGTTTATATTCTAACAAACTAACCAATCATGATAGGATATTAATTCAGGAAACTTATTATCCTCTAACAAATTAACCAATTGATAAATTCAAATACAAGTTCTCTATTAACTCCCCTGCTGCATGAACACCTTTGTTTTCCCATGTGAATCAGTTGCTTGAGCTTTCCATCTGCCCCCTTTGTCTGTTCTCCCCTTTTTGCCCTTCTAGCATATGTAAATAGGATTGGTGGCCTATCATATAATTGCATGTCTTAATTATAATGGATCTTATGTAGGTTTTACGGTCACAACCCTCATCTTTTTACATGATCTTTTGCAGAGTGTTTTTTTTGATAACCAAGAGTTAATTATTGAAGATGTTGATTTTTGTGACTCGTATTTGGTACTCATTGTAAGGGAAGGTCGAAAATACAGGCTTTGTTCGGTTTCTTTACCTTTGCCCACTGCCAAGGTAATTTTATTTTTTGACTTGTTAAAATCATTGCAATTCCTCTATTTGTGTTATTGTCCATTACCACTTTCTCGTGTCCATTAATGTTCTTCTTACTAAATATTTAATACTTTTCATATTTATTACTGTTTCTCTGCCATATAATTGACTGTTCCGTTATCTATAGTAAATCCTTCATGTGGGATAATTATGGATATCATTTACGAAAAAAATTGATGCAAGTCTGCACTTGTATTGTCTGGCATTATGATTTTCACATGCAGTCACTATTTATAATTGTCCTAATATATTATGACTTAATTTGCTCAGTTTCTTTTGTTGACTTGGCAGGCATCACTTCATCTCAAAGAGCTCAATCCCCAGTTTTTTCCCCTTCCAGATCATGTTTCTCAAATATTGCCTGGGCCAAACTACGACTACTATTCTTCAATCATGCGCTTTACGATAACATCACCTTTGGTACGTAAATCATATATTTTTCTTTTCTGCTCTTGTTTGGCAATCTTCTGCTACAAGCAATACAATTTTATTGAAGAAAGGTTTAGTATGTTTTACCTTAGTCGACTTATTATCTTAGTTGACAATGTTATCATGTAGATCAAGTTTACTCGAAAGAAGCTAAGAAAATACAGAAAACAGTTCTGGGCTTTTTTCTAATGGGGGAGCTTAATAGTTTTGTTGAGCAACTTTAGAAAATGGTGACCCCCTTAACAACTTTTCTAATGTGTGTGAGTTTTCTAAATTAACACATCAATATTTTTTATTCTGTATTGAAATTTGCATGTGTAGGTATGGATATCATAATTATAGGTACAAGTAGCAAAAACTTGGCATTCGTTGGTGCATTGTTTACACAATTAGATATCTACATGATGAACTTCTCTTCTATTGGAGTTGTGAAGTAAAGCAATGAGTTTCGATGGATCAGTTTTGTCAAAATATGGCGCTTTACGTATTCTTTCCTTGGCTGGTGGCATTTTTCCCGTATCTCTAGTTCAAATGGTGGTTATTCGTAGACTATCTGTAGTTAGTCTTACAAACTTCACTGCATCCCTGAGGGTGACTATGCATTTAAAACTTAGTCCAACAATGTGGTAGATATAAGATGATATCTTTCATATGTATTGTATATGATCACTAAGGACTAGGTGCAATGCCAGGCTGATAAAATATGTTGATTAAGGCATCAATGATTTGGGCGTTCTTTCATTTCTCTGTTAAAAAATGCGCTGCTAAAATTTTTCCGTTTATTTTCCACAGATGCCAGATGCAATAGTTGACTATAATATATCAAATGGAAAATGGAATATTATTCAGCAACAGAATCTGCTCCACGAAAGAACAAGAGTTCTATATGGATCAGCATCTTCTATTAACGTCTCCAAAGACTTCTCTAGCTGCAATGCTGGAGAAGATCACTCGTGGAATGATCTCTCCGAGTATTATGCTTGTGAATATTATGATGTCTCTTCACACGATGGGGTTTTGGTTCCTTTGACCATAATATATTCTCACCATAGGAAGAAAATCTCCAAGAGTCCTGGATTACTTCATGGACATGGAGCTTATGGTGAGATCCTTGACAAACGTTGGCGCAGTGAACTGAAAAGCCTTCTTGATCGTGGTTGGGTCATTGCATTTGCTGACGTTAGGTTTGTTATGGATCAGTTTATAATTTGAAGTGTTATATTTAACCTTTGCGACTCGGAAATCTTATTTTATCTATGCATTCATGAATTCTTTATCCTTCTTGAGTTGATTTTTTCTTAAGAAGACTTCCTCTCTATGTTTCAATTACTTGATATTTATAAGGGTATCTTTGTTATAGCATTTTCTTATTTATGCATAATGCTTACCCGAAGAAAACTTGGTATCTTTCTATATAAGCGATTTAGGGAACTACTAAGTGCTTTTACCCATGATTCTCTTTCTGGTCCTAATTTCCAGAGGTGGAGGTGGTGGGGGTAAAAAATGGCATCACGATGGCAGACGGACGAAGAAACTTAATTCTGTTAGAGATTATGTATCGTGTGCTAAGTTTCTGATTGAGGAGGAGATTGTGCAAGAAAGCAAACTGGCTGGATGGGGATATAGTGCTGGAGGATTGTTAGTTGCTTCTGCCATTAACTCTTGTCCAGATTTGTTTCATGCTGCTGTTTTGCAGGTCTGTCAAATTCTTCAATCGATTTACCATTTTTTTCTGTTGATTTAGTAATTTGCTCTGGCTGTATTGCTCCATTTTAGTTGTAAAAGTGCTGGAAATTTGACAATACAAATCTTCTGTTAAGATTTTGTTTTTAGGATGCGTAACTTGCTCATAATCCCATAATTGACTTCCTTCTGTTTCTTGCTCAGGTCCCCTTTTTGGATCCAAGTAGTACACTCGTGAATCCTATTTTACCGCTAACACCTGCTGACTATGAAGAGTTTGGGTACCCTGGGGACACAGAAGAATTTCAGGCGATACGTCAATACTCTCCCTATGATAATATTCAGAAAGATGCACTGTATCCTGCTGTTCTGATAACATCGTCTTTTAATACAAGGTAACATTTACCCATATTGTTGATTTCCTGCCCAGCCTGAAGAAAATATTGTGTGGTGTTGAAATGAGAAAAATGCGGAATGTTTAGAGACAATAATCATTGAAATTTGTCACCATTGTACTCTGGGCACCTGGAGTTGTGATTTCCGGTCGCATATTTAAAAGGTCATAGAACATGCATTTTCAAACATGTAGTTTTACATTTATCAGACCCAACTTCAATATGTTCAGGTTTGGAGTCTGGGAAGCTGCAAAATGGGTTGCAAGAGTGCGGGAATATTCTATATATGATCCTAGACGTCCGGTACTGCTTAATTTGACAACAGATATAGTCGAGGAGAGCAGATATTTGCATTGCAAGGAGTCAGCAATGGAGATGGCTTTTCTCATTAAGATGATGGATTCATAGTTACGAATCCAACACATTATATGCTATTCCAGTTTCACCATTAGTGTGCAAGTTGGTGGAATGTTTCGTTGATGTGGAATATTTGGTTCCCTCGTAATGGGGATCTGACGGGAAGAACTTTTGTTCGTTTTAATGAATTCTGAATAGAGTATGATTCAGTTTGGTTACCTATTGCTTCGTTTTTGGTTTGGCATAAAAAAAATTATGCTTTATTTGTACATCAATTCACCTGTAGGCTTATGGCTTTTATTTGAAAAAAAAACTGCAATTTAGTACCTGAAATTGTATTCATCAAGGTATTTTTTTGTTCCCTTTTTCTTTTTGTGCGTTTGGATTTCTTGATTTAGTTGCTACCCGCATTTCAAGATAGGCGTGGACTTAGATATAACGTGTTGGGTGTCTTGTCTAGATTTCTTGATTTAGTTGCTACCTGCATTTCAAGATAGGAATCAAGGTATTTTTTTGTACAATTTTTCTTTTTGTGTGTTTGGATTTCTTGATTTAGTTGCTACCTGCATTTCAAGATAGGCCTGGACTTAGATATAACGTGTTGGGTGTCTTGTCTAGATTTCTTGATTTAGTTGCCACACGATACTTTGAACAGCCCGCGATGTGAGAGGGCTGTCAAAATTGGTGTACGACAAAACTCTCTAACCATTGAAATGCAAATAATTTTTTATTTCATTACTTTGGTACAGTTACTTAAATTTCGGACTATTTCTAAACAATTGAATCATATGGTGTGAGGTATGTCAATCAAGATTGTAGGGTTTAAGTTGGGGAAGGTGATGATTAGGCGTAGAGAAGGTGAGAGTTAAATGTTTTGTTGGCCACTACGTTTTGCACCATGTCACGGTTTACCATTGAATTTCATCAATTGTCCCATTAAATATGAACTTTACTCCGTCATTGTTCCTCACTCACCAGGTTGATGGCATTTGGAAACATGCTGACGTCAGATGGAATGATTACATGTCCAGTTAACTCCAGCCAAATCAGCTCCATATCGTCACAAACAACATTGAACCTCTCATTCTATGAAATGCGACTTCTCCCAGTTAAACCTAAAACCATCTAGCATGATTTTTAGAATAGTTGAAGCTAAATCCCCAAAATCCCAAAATCAATTTGACATTCAAGACCTAATTCCCAAGCTTTGAAAATCTAATTATCGATCTTCATCCTGCCGTTCGTAACCAATAGAAGAGCTGAACTAGAAGAAGAATATGTTTGATTTACGAAGTTTGACTTCAAGCAAGATGGTTGAGCGTGCACATGGATAGACCTATTGAATGTAAATTCAATAGTGCGAAGTAGCTATATGATTGAATTTAACTATCATGTTAATTAGCATAAAACGTCTTTACCTTTCAATATTAGTGTGCAAAATGTCATTATTTTTTTATTTATTGTATTCTCACCTCTAATTTCACTTTTTTTTTTATTGTGAAAAATGTCATTTTCATTCAATTTCTCAATAAAAAAAAAAGTAAAATGACAAATATATCCTCCTATTTAAAAAACAAAACAAAACAAAACAAAATAAAAATTAAAGAACAAATTTTAATTGTACTCCCAATCTTTTTGAAAAATTGCATATGAGTTCAAATAAATTATTAAAAGGGTAATTAGCATAAAACGTCCTTACGTTTCATTTTTTTTTTGTTTGTTTTTTTTTTTTTTTTTTTTTTTTTTTTTTTTTTTTTTGCATTTTCATCTTTATTTTTATATTACAATTCAAAAATAATGATTTTCATCCATTTTCTCAATTAAAAGCTGTAAATGACGAATATACCCGCATATTTAAAGAAAAAAAATAAAGAACAAATTACAACTATATTCTAAATTTTTTTTTAAAAAAAGTACAAATTGTTTGAAATTTATTTGTACCCACTTTACGATCGATCGGATCAAGGCCTCAAAAGTACCAATGCAATTTGTGGGAGTATTGAAATTTGTTCTTTATTTTTTAATTTAAATAGGAGAGTATATTCTTCGTTTTAAACCTTTTAATTGCGCAAATTGTTGAAAATGATGATTTTTGCAATGTAATGTGAAAAGAAGGATGAAAGTGAAAAAAAAAAAGTAGGACTCATTTTAATAATTTATTTGGACTCATTTATGGTTTTTTAAAAGTTTGAAAGTATAATTGCAATTTGTTCTTTAAATTGTTCTCTCTCTTCTTCTTTTTTTTTTTTTTTTTTATTTAAATAGTAAGGTATATTTTTCATTTTGCATTTTTTATTGAGAAATTTGATTAAAATGACATTTTCTACAATGAAATGTGAAAATACGGGTGAAAATGTCAAAAAATGAAAGGTAAGGATGTTATGGACAATAAAATTAAATTTCTCAATAAATGATAGCAATAAATTAAGTACCAAAAGTGACTAATCATGAGTTCGAATGATGGATCGATTGACCAATAAAAGTTCGAATGACCCAAAATATGACATTTGGACAAAAAGATCAAAAGTCAAAATGGTCAAATTTTGAATTGTTGCATTTTTTATGGACTGATTTCCTTCTTCGATCGATCGGGTTCAATCGATTAGTCTGATTGACCAGTTCGTCATACCAGCTTTCCCGATTAGGCCCCATTTAGTCCAACTCGAACATTTTGAAAAAAAAATGGATTTTTGGAAGTGCTTTCAACTAATTTCTCAAGGTAGATAATATTTTAGAAATATAATCTAAGCTCAAATACAATTTTGAAATTAGTGTTACTTTTAATCAAAATATTTAATGTAATATTAAAATAGTTTTTGAACTTTTATCATTCATTGATAAAAATTAATTCTATGATATTTTTTCGGTCCAAAAACCCTAGTGTTTTTTTTTTTTTAAATTTGAC
Source organism: Osmanthus fragrans (assembly GCA_019395295.1). Taxonomy (NCBI): domain Eukaryota; kingdom Viridiplantae; phylum Streptophyta; class Magnoliopsida; order Lamiales; family Oleaceae; genus Osmanthus; species Osmanthus fragrans. Next base: position 119,517 of record JAEDXY010000056.1, read on the forward strand.
ACTTATGCTCTCATTTTAATCTTTTTTTTTTTTTTGAAGTTTAATTCTAAAGCTCTTGTTTGCAAGAATTTTGTCTTGAATGTTTGGAAGACTTGGCTTCGATATTGGCTTCTTTGTGATATCTATGACAAAAGTTCTGAGTCGCTAGGATGAGGTCACGTGTTCAGCTATCAAACGATCCTTACTCACCTTCACTCAGTATAAAAACTCACACATTGTGTCATTTAAAGGTAATGCAAAATTGAATTCTCAATACTACTTAGTAATTCTCTCTATATTGTACCGTTCTATTTATCTCCCCAAGTCCGACCACCTTATATACTTTGGAAGCTTACGTTTTAGCCTTCACACTCATATATATTTTCACTTCAACTGACTTAATCGTCGGAGTGCGCGCGGCCGGCTCCATCCCCTCCGGAGAAGGTCATGCGTGGCTAACGGTTTGTCCAATGTGCAGGAGCAAAGTCTTAGTTGGACGTGAGAGGCCCTGAAATCTGTTGACAACTCAGATATACATTTTTTTAGGTCAACATGTTGCATGAAATTCGATGGCATAAATATATTCAGTAATGCACGTTTCAATAATGACTGTATTTAGTTTCTCGCAAAGCATTGAATACCAGACAATAAAGCATCAGGTAATGAAGGACGATTTTCAGTTATGCATGGACCAACAACCTTTTTCTTCCATATCCATATTCTTTATTTTCTGACGGTTAAGAATCTTAATAGCAGCGAAATAAAGTTTCTGACACTCAACTATAGAAACTCATAATTAATGGTAAAAATTGTTCAGATCTCAATCGCCGACGACCTTGTAAACATAGGTGAGACCACACTTACCACAGTAGTGCCTATCAAAGTGGTTAGCCATGAAAGTTCCTGCACCACACTCAGCTTTAGGGCATTCCTTGCGAAGCTTCTGGACCGTTCTTGAATTGTCAACCTTGTAGAACTGGAGGACAACGAGCTTCATCTTCTTGTGCTTATGCTTCATCTTCTTCGGCTAGGTGTAGGTCTTCTTCTTGGTTCAAGGGATTTTATTAATTTATTTTTCCTTGTTCTGCCATAATTTCCATGGCCGTAAGAAATACTACAACCTAAACCTAAAAGACATCAGCAATTCGAAACAGGTCTTACAAATGTCTTAGCAAACTTCACAGCTACATGGCCAAGCTCACCAAGACCAACAGTGGAGAAGAAAATAGGCAATGAGGAAGAAAAGCTTGAAGAAAATGCCATTAGATAGGTATAGTGGAAAGGGAGCCTTTGGGAGAGCCCTGATCGACTGCCTCTCCAGTGGAGGAAGGTGGAGGAGTAATATGCTTGTGCTTTTGGTTGTAGTGAGAATGAAAGGGTAAGCAAGACCTTCGGCGACCGTCCATATTATTCCAATTGCAGGTTTGAGGAAAGCCTCTTGCGAATGTCCATATTCTTCCGATTACAAGTTTGAGAGAGAAAAGTGGAATGACCTTCTTCATTTTTTTGGGTACGTTTATGAGAGAGAAAAGGACATGGGTGGAAGGATGAGAGAAGGCAACGTGAGTGAGTAGGAGAGAGAAGATCAGAAACTGAATTCCATGAAAAATAAAATCCTGCTCAACCAAAAAAAAATATTTTTCTCGATTTTACGGAAAATGTGGTCACTAAGCAAAAGTAGGAAAATATTTTTCATGAAAAAAAATGTTAATCAAACAGCACAAAAGTATAAAATTTGGTGGAAAATATAGTCAATCAAACGCACCCTAAGTTAAAAGGCCCTGTTCTCATCCAGGAGACAGTTGGTCCCCATGGTATAGGTGGATGACTAAAGGCCCTATACTCATAGCAGTCCTCGAACAATAAGCATACATACAGGTGTTGTGCCATTGGATGAAATTCCCCTATGATGACTAATGGCCCTGTACTCATGGCACGCCTCGAACAATAAACATACATACAAGTCGCCGCTGTATGAAATTCCCCGGGCAAAGGGAAATTACTCTATCTCATTATGGTACTTGAAGAACCTACAGAGAAAATAATGGTTTTCTACATGGATAAAGATGGTGGGTTTTGCTTAACTGCCATATTGGGTGACAGATGCCCTGACTGAATCCAACAAATCACCCTTGATGTTATTATAGCAAAACCCAAAGATGGTTGTACAGGTGTGTGGCCCTGTGGGCCAAACAGACCCCCCACATATAGAGGGCGTCACTTGGCACCCCTGGTAGTACAGGGTCCATGTGACCCTGTACAATTAGCAGGGTTATTCCACATGAAGCAAGTATTTAATATTATCTATTAAAGGCCTATTTGATAGAATTTATTTGGAAATAATGCGTTATTGAATATTATTTTTTGAGGAATGTGTGGTTATAAAGTAAAAAAAAAAATTATTGGTTTGTGTGGAATATTCTATTGTATAAATGTGTGGTGGAGAATCATTGTGTAGCAAACAATTTAAATTTGTAAGGGATAGTAAACAGGGACTAAATATGTGTTTATTATTTCTTTGCACACAAGGAAAGTAATTAATTATTAACCTATGTTATTAAGAGTACATGTTCAAGTCTAATTATAAAAGTTATATGTGCCGGATGTTTCTTCAAAATTAAATTCACTTTGAAAATTTCCTTAAATTTCTAACACAGGTTCATCATCCTGTTCCAAATCAATTGGATAACTAGCATCAACATCACCGTCATCCAAATCAATTGGATGACTACTTTCATGAACATCGTAATCTTCAATATTTTTCTGGAATGGGTACTTCATTTAGACCGGCGAACTCATTTTCAAATTGATTATTGATCGCCACCAAAGGGGCGTCAAAAATAATTTCTTACTTTTGTGAAATTTGTCGTTCGAATAGTATAATGCAAGCAAAGGTCATTACCCGCAGATGATTGATTCAAGTACATTAATTGCGCAAAAAGAAAATAAACAGCGAAAGCATGTAAATGGAGGGGATTTTGATTCATTCGCTAAACTAAAGAACATAACAAATTAAAATGGCGCTAAACTTGAAATGCAATAAAAATAAATAACAAAGGCGAAGAGTCAACAAAAGAGAGAGTGTGATCGGGGTATAATTTTTTACCGCGAGAATGATTTTCCAATTTAATTTTCACAAAGGATTTTCATTCAATCGATTAACAACAATCCGAGAATAATTACAAGCTCGATTACCTCAAACTCTCCTTAGATTATAGTTGAATAAAATAAGCTTTTTACCCAACCTTAATCATCAAACAACTTGAGATAAGATCGCTAGATTAAATTTAACGAAAGCATTTATACAAGAGAGTCGAATTGAATTAAGCACAAACACACAAGCTCGATTTGTTAACTTAAGTTAAAATCCACCTACATTTAATAGAAAATTCCTCATAATCCATCAGAATATAGTTGCTACTAGGGTTTGGTCAAATTAGCAAATATCGAAACAACCCAATGATCTAGTAGCGCTCCTAAACAATCGAGAAGAACAATATAAACAATAAACTCAATGGATTCATCACATTAATCAAAAGAACTATAAAGCACAAAGCGCACTGTAGCACCTGAATGCATGGTAATTTTTTTTTTTTTTTAAAATCGAAACCCAAGTCCTCTTTTTGCACTTATGATCCTTTCTTCATTTCTTATTCAGTTTTCTTCTCCAAATTGGGATTTAGCGTTGAAATACCTACAAAAATAGAATAAAACTATATTAGGTAGCAAAATGTTAATGAAAACTTACAAATATCTAAATTTAGCGGTCCAAATAAGTGCGAAAATCCGTACTTATCACACCCCCAAACTTAAACCTTTGTTAGTCCTCGAACAAAGCAATACAAGCATGCAAACACACCAATAAAAACCAAAAAGTAATAACATAATGACCAACACTCCATTAGCTGATAGTTCGCCATCTTACTTCAATTCTCACATTACACATAACTTATGAAATGTTTACAAAAATGCTACCACAAAATACTTTTTAAACTCATATCATGCTCGACTCGTGTGTGTGTAATCATTCCAATTCATCAAAATGCACAAGTTGGTGTAATCCCGACCCTCAGTGGTCATATTTTCCCTTTCCCGCTCGTGGGATGCACTCCCCCAAACTTGATATTTTCTCTCCACCCCACTAGCATCAAGTTTAAGGTTTTTCTCAAATTACTCAATCTTTCCCGCTCAAGTTTAGTTGGATCGAACCGGTAAAATTGACCACCTAGTCATGTATTTATTCCCAAAAATTTTGAGTGCCAAAAATCACGAACTTCCATTAGGTAAATAACGCCCAATCATCAATTTCTCGACAACAACAACGGATTTTTTATTCCTGTTCTTTTTGCTTCATTTTTCCAATGTAGGTAGTTCACACACTGGTCCCTAAGAGTAGCCTTCTTCATTGGTAGATCGTCTCCCACACATTGTAATGCATAGAGCCGGATTACTAAATGTTGACTCACACTCCTTAAGGTAGGCAACTTTTTCCTACGTAATTTTGTTTTTGTTTTTGTTTTTTTCACAAGAACTAGCACAACAACCAACACACCAATGAAGTTCGAAAGCACTCCACAAAATCGATCATTTGAGTAGGGAATAAATACACTTCTAAACAATCTCCTTCACCGGTTCAATCATCCCCAAACTTATACTTTCATAGGTAGTGATTGAAGAATTTTTCATCAACATGGCCATTTAAGCTCCTATCAACCTTAAGTGTAACCAACAAGTGCGTGCAATGAATTTCATGACATAAGTGCTTAATTAGGAGTCCAACATGACATAAGTGGATGATAAATAACAAATAACATTCATGTTCACACTTCATAAATTCGTGTAATGCGATACTCGAAACCAAACTAGCAAAGCTATCCAACTCCACAAACAAGCACAAAACACACAATTTTAACACATATCACAAGCACGAGCACACACCACACCCCCAAATTTAAACTGTACATTGTCCTCAATGTAAACGTAAGAAATAAAGTGCAAGAGGTTCAAGTACTCCCCTAAATTTGGTTTTGACGACGATGATTGTGTGAGTGCTTGCTGCTCATTGTCATTCATTGGAGTTCAAAGTTTTTGATCCAGCGCCATGAGGAACTATCACATGGGAAACAAAAAAGAATCAAAAACAAAAAGATGTGATCACAAAAGATTGTCAAAAAGAATAATAATGGGTTGTCTTCATCCAGCGCTTCTTTATAGTCTTTAGCTAGACTTTTCCTCTTCAAGGTTTTTCAATTGGATTTCTAGTTGCATTTCCTCCATGTCTTGCGGTGTGAATGTTCAAAATATGGCTTCAACCGATGTCCATTCATCTTAAATTCTTTCTCAGTTTGGATGCTTTTGATTTCAACTGCGCCATGAGAAAATATATTAGTTACAACAAAGGGGCCAACCCATCTAGAATGAAGTTTCCTGAAAAAAGCTTAAGGCGTGAATGGAAGAGGAGAACTTTTTTCCCTACAACAAGTTCTTCATAGAACTCATTTTATC